>OZ022326.1:29496296-29612671 GCA_963989225.1 Dromius quadrimaculatus
TTTATACATATTATGAGGTCCTGGATAGGAATATAAAACGTTTTAATTGTGAAAATCTGCGTGAAAAAGCGTGATTATGACTCATTCCAAAGTTTGTAAAACTGCAAATAGCACTCTAAAAACACAAAATATGATGTATTTGGTACTAGATTCTGCCGTATAACGTATTTTTGAAGCAAAATCCTGCTTCTGAGCAGATTTACAGAATTAAAAATTTCTCAACGAGACTCAGGATAAACGCTGATAATTTGCTTGGAACGCAGAATTTTGTGCATTTGAGGACAGTTCCATGCGTATTATGTTGTATTGAATAGATTTATGTGACTTGCGATACTTTGAGACCTGCTTAGAAATGTGGTTATTTTGACTTATTTCAAACTTCATATAACTGCAGATAGCGCTCTGAAAACACGAGATACGATGTTTTTGTCGATAGATTCATACATATTATGAGGTCCTGGATAGGAATATTAACTTTTTGATTGTACAAATTTGCGCGGAAAAGCGTGATTTTGACTTATTTTAAAGTTGGTAAAACTGCAAATAGCACTTCAAAAACACGAAATATGATGTATTTGGTGCTGAATTCTGCCATGCAACGCATTTTTGAAGCAAAATCTTACTTCTGAGCAGATTTACAGAATCAAAAATTTCTCAACAAGACTCAGAAAAAACGCTGATAACTCGCAGGGAACACAGAATTTTGTGCATTTGAGGTTGAATTCATGCGTATTATGTTGTATTGGATAGATTTATGTGATTTGCGATACATTGAAACTGCTCCGAATGTGGTAATTTTGACTTATTCCAAACTTCATATAACTGCAAATAGCGCTCTGAAAACACGAGATACGATGTTTTTGTCGATAGATTCATACATATTATGTGGTCCTGGATAGGAATATGAACTTTTTGATCGTGAAAATCTGCGCGGAAAAGCGTGATTTCGACTCATTCCAAAGTTTGTAAAATTGCAAATAGCACTCTGAATACACAAAATATGATGTATTTGGTGCTAGCTTCTGCCATATAACGCATTTTTGAAGCAAAATCTTGCTTCTGAGCAGATTTACAGAATCAAAAATTTCTCAACGAGACTCAGAAAGAACGCTGATAACCTGCTGGAAACGCAAAATTTTGTGCATTTGAGGACGGTTTCATGCGTATCATGTTATATTGGATAGATTCATGTGATTTGCGATACTTTGAAACTGCTCAGAATGTGGTAATTTTGACTTATTTCAAACTTCATATAACTGGCAGATATAGCTCTAAAAACACGAGATACGATGTTTTTGTCGATAGATTCATACATATCATGAGGTCCTGGATAGGAATATGATCTTTTTGATTGTGAAAATCTGCGCGGAAAAGCGGGATTTTGACTGATTCCAAAGTTTGTAAAACTGCAAATAGCACTCTGAAACACGAAATATGATGTATTTGGTGCTAGATTCTGCCATATAAAGCATTTTTGAAGCAAAATCTTGCTTCTGAGCAGATATACAGAATCAAAAATTTCTCAACAAGCCTCAGAAAAAACGCTTATAACTCGCTGGAAACGCAAAATTTTGTGCATTTGAGGACGGATTCATGCGTATTATGTTGTATTGGATAGATTTATGTGATTTACGATACTTTGAAACTGCTCAGAATTTGGTGATTCTGACTTATTTCAAACTTCATATAACTGCAGAAAGCGCTCTGGAAACACGAGATACGATGTTTTTGTCGATACATTCATACATATTATGAGGTCCCTGGATGGGAATATGAACTTTTTGATTGTGTGAATCTGCGCGGAAAAGCGTGATTTCGACTTATTCCGAAGTTTGTAGAACTGCAAATAGCACTCTAAAAACACGAAATATGATGTATTGGTGCTAGATTCTGCCATATAACGCCATTTTTGAAGCAGAATCATGCTTCTGAGCAGATCTACAGAATCAAAATTTCTCAACGAGACTCAGAAAAACGCTGATAACCTGCTGGAAACGTGAAATTTTTTGCATTTGAGGACGGTTTCATGCGTATCATGTTGTATTGGATAGATTTATGTGATTTGCGATACTTTGAAACTGCTCAGAAAGTGGTAATTTTTACTTATTTCGCACTTCATATAACTGCAGATAGCGCTCTGAAAACACGAGATACGTTGTTTTTGTTGATGGATTTATACATATTATGAGGTCCTGGATAGGAATATGAACATTGTGATTTTGGAAATCTGCGCGGAAATGCGTGAATTTGACTTATTCCAAAGTTTGAAAAACTGCTAAGAGCACTCTAAAAACACTGAGTATGATGTATTGGTGCTAGATTCTGCCATATAACGCATTCTAGAAGCAAAATCTTGCTTCTGAGCAGATTTACAGAATCAAAAATCTCTCAACAAGACAGAAAATAAACGCTAATAACTCGCTGGGAACGCTGAATTTTGTGCATTTGAGAACGGATTCATGCGTATTATGTTATATTGGATAGATTCATTCGATTTGCGATACTTTGAATCTGCTCCGAATGTGGTAATTTTGACTTATTTCAAACTACATATAACTGCAGATAGCGCTCTGGAATCACGAGATACGATGTTTTTGTTGATAGATTTGTACATAATATGAAGTCCTGGATAGGAATATGAACTCTTTGATTGAGAAAATCTGCGCGGAAAAGCGTGATTTCGACTTATTCCAGAGTTTGTAAAACTGCAAATAGCAATCTGAAAACAGGAAATATGATGTATTTGGTGCTAGATTCTGCCATATAACGCATTTTTTAAGCAAAATCTTGCTTCTGAGCAGATTTACACAAAAATTCCTCAACGAGACTCAGGATAAACGCTGATAATTTGCTGGGAACGCAGAATTTTGTGCATTTGAGGACGGTTTCATGCGTATTATGTTGTATTGAATAGATTTATTATGATTTGCGATACTTTGAGACTGCTTAGAATGTGGTAATTTTGACTTATTTCAACTTCATATAACTGCAGATAGCGCTCTGAAAACACGAGTAACGATGTTCTTGTCGATAGATTCATATATATTACGAGGTGCTGGATAGGAATATGAACTTTTTGATTGTTTGAAAAACTGCAAATAGCACTCTAAAAACACGAAATATGATGTATTTGGTGCTTGATTCTGCAATATTACGCATTTTTGTAGCAAAATCTTGCTTCTGAGCAGATTTACAGCATCGGAAATTTCTCAACGAGAGTCAGAAAAAACGCTGATAACTTGCTGGCAACGCAGAATTTTGTGCATTTGAGAACGGATTCATGCGTATTATGTTATATTGGATAGATTCATGTGATTTGCGATACTTTGAAACTGCTCAGAATGTGGTAATTTTGATTTATCTCAAACTTCATATAACTGCAGATAGCGCCCTGGAAACACAAGATACGATGTTTTTGTTGATAGATTTATTCATTTATTTATTCATTCATTTATTTCGATTTACTGCCCAACAGGTAAACCCCAAGTAAAGGACAGGCACACAACATATAACAATTAAACAATAGTTATCAGAGTGCAGCATACAAAATATAAGTAATGTTGATATATAATAATGTAAATTTGAAAATAAATATAAACTACGGAAACAGTATTTCAAATTATTACCACATACCAGAACAAAGAAGAAAGGGATGAGTCAGAAATTAATCAATTGACTATTTAGTTTACTTATGGAAATACTGAAAATATCAATTTGAGAGAACTCATTATTATAAAGATTGCAGATTCTATAAATTGGTGAAAAGAATAAAGCATTAGTTCTCGGAGTAGGTAAGTAAAATAGAATATAGAAGCGAGTGTTAATATGAGGAATATTAGAGTTAATTAAAGACAAACAGATAGGATCGTCCATTATTGAATGTACTAATTTGTGTAAGTATTTGATTGAAATCATTTTACGACGGTCATACAGGGATTTGAAATTAAATATATATAATAAAATGTCATAAGATACACAATAACCTGGGTACGAGCGCATTATCTTGAAGTAAATAAATTCCAAGAATTTTTTCTGAATTGACTCAATGGTGTTGGAATGAACTGAATAAAATGGGTTCCAGATAATACAGCAGTAATCTAATTTAGAACGAATAAGGGTGTGATAAAGTGTAAAAAGAGTATGGATATCAGTGAAATTTCTAGTATTGCGTATTATAAGACCCAAAGTTTTGTATGCCGATGAACAAAGTGTGACTACATGAGGAATAAATGAAAATGTCGGATCAAAAGTTACTCCTAAGTCACAAGTGGATGTAGAGCGCGTAAGTTCAAAGTCAGCAATACTGTAAGTGTGAGATATTGGAGTTTTCTTTCTTGTGAAGGTCACAACCTTACATTTTGAAATATTGAGAGAGAGTTTATTTGAATTACACCACAAACTAATTCTGTCTAGCTCCGATTGTAATAATTCACAATCAGTCATACAATTAATGGTACTGAATATCTTCAGATCATCTGCGAACAAGAGTTTTTCACAGGTGATAATTTCAGTTATACATTGATAAAAATCAGAAAAAGTAGAGGACCCAGATTGGAGCCTTGTGGAACTCCAGACGTGGGTGAAAAAATTGAAGATTTACAACCAAGAAATTTGACAGACTGGGACCTACGATATAAATAAGATTTAAGAAGAGTAACAAGGGAAGGGGAAATAGAAAACATGGAAAGCTTAGATAACAAGATACTGTGGTCGACTGTATCAAAGGCCTTGGAGAAATCTGTGTAAATTGTATCTACTTGGCTATTATTATCAAGAGCAGTAGAGACAACATGTGTAAAATAGCAGAGATTAGTGGTTGTAGATCTATTCCGAATAAAACCGTGCTGAAAAACAGATAGTTTGGACCTGATGTTATTATAAAGATAGGAATATATAATTTTTTCAAATATTTTACTAAAAATTGCTTAGTACGGCAATCGGCCTATAATTCACGATGCATGCACGATCACCTGATTTGAATATTGGTGTGATATTAGTTTTTTTCCAAATCTCAGGGAAAGAATTT
The DNA here is from genome assembly GCA_963989225.1 of Dromius quadrimaculatus. Taxonomy (NCBI): domain Eukaryota; kingdom Metazoa; phylum Arthropoda; class Insecta; order Coleoptera; family Carabidae; genus Dromius; species Dromius quadrimaculatus. The sequence goes on from OZ022326.1 coordinate 29,501,323, forward strand.
GTAGAGAGTGACAAATTGGAAATATGCTGAAGAGCTAGTGAAAGTGGATAGGCACAATCCTTAATAATTATATTCGGAACATTGTCAGGGCCACAACAGAGGTCAGATTTAAGATTTTTGATAGAACTTTGGATTTCATCACATGTGATCCTAGTAAGTGCAATATAGTCTGAAGAAAATGATGAAGAAGATATTATAGGAGCAGAAGGAGAAAAAGGCTTGTAAACAGAATCAAAATGTTTAGCAAAACAGTCAGCTATCGTTTGAGAATCGGTTTAAGATTTCATCTGAGTAATACATAGTTGAAGGATATGAACTAGATTTATTTTTTGAATTTATGTAGTTCCAAAATTGTTTTATATCATTATTAATTGAAGTTTCACAGCAATGAACATAGTTATCATATGACTGTCTTATTTCTTTCTTAATTCTAGCTCCCAGCTGCTTGAACTGATTATGATAATAATTTGAATGGGGAAATTTTTTGAACATTTTGAAAAAGTGATTCTTATTTTTAATAGCTAATCTGATCTAGGGAGTAATCCAAGGTGGCGACAAAACTCTACGGGAAGATTTATACATATTATGAAGTCCTGGATAGGAATGGGAACTTTTTGATTGAGAAAATCTGCGCGGAAAAGCGTGATTTCGATTTATTCCAGAGTTTGTAAAACTGCAAATAGCAATCTGAAAACTTTAAATATGATGTATATGGTGCTAGATTCTGTCATATAACGCATTTTTTGAGCGAAATCTTGCTTCTGAGCAGATTAACAGAATCAAAAATCTCTCAACGAGACTCAGAAAAAACGCTTATAACTCGCTGAAAACGCAAAATTTTGTGCATTTGAGGACGGATTAATGCGTATCATGTTGTATTGGATAGATTCATGTGATTTGCGATACTTTGAAACTGCTCAGAATGTGGTAATTTTGACTTATTTCAAACTTCATATAACTGCAGATAGCGCTCTGAAAACACGAGATACGAGGTTTTTGTCGATAGATTCATACATATTATGAGGTCCTGGATGAAAATATGAACTTTTTGATTGTGAAAATCTGCGCAGAAGAGCGTGATTTCGACTTATTTCAAAGTTTGTAAAACTGCAAATAGCATTCTAAAAACACGAAATATGATGTATTTGGTGCTAGATTCTGCCATATAACGCATTTTTGAAGCAAAATCTTACTTCTGAGCAGATTTACAGAATTAAAAATTTCTCAACGAGACTCAGAAGAAACGCTGATAGCTCGCTGGAAACGCAAAATTTCGTGCATTCTAGAACGGATTCGTGCGTATTGTGTAGTATTGGATAGATTTATGTGATTTGGGATACTTTGAAACTGCTCAGAATGTGGTAATTTTGACTTATTTCAAACTTCATATAACTGCAGATAGCGCTCTGAAAACACGGGATACGATGTTTTTGTCGATAGATCCATACATATTATGAGGTCCTGGATGGTAATATGAACTTTTTGAATGTGAAAATCTGCGCGGAAAAGCGTGATTTCGACTCATTCCAAAGTTTGTGAAACTGCAAATAGCACTCCAAAAACACGAAATATGATGTATTTGTTGCTAGATTCTGCCATATAACGTATTTTTAAAGCAAAATCTTGCTTCTGAGCGGATTAACAGAATCAAAAATTTTTCAACGAGACTCAGAAAAAAACGCTGATAACTTGCTGGAAACGCAAAATTTTGTGCATTTGAGGACGGTTTTATGCGTATTATGTTGTATTGGATAGATTAATGTGATTTGCGATACTTTGAAACTGCTCAGAATGTGGTAATTTTGACTTATTTCAAACTTCATATAACTGCAGATAGCGCTCTGAAAACACGAGATACAATGTTTTTGTCGATAGATTCATACATATTATGAGGTCCTGGATGGGAACATGAACTTTTTGATTGTAAAAATCTGCGCGGAAAAGCGTGATTTCGACTTATTCCAAAGTTTTTAAAACTTCAAATAGCACTCTAAAAACACGAAATATGATGTAATTGGTGCTAGATTCTGCCATATAACGCATTTTTTAAGCGAAATCTTCTTTCTGAGCAGATTTACAGAATCAAAAATTCCTCAACGAGACTCAGAAAAAACGCTGATAACTCGCTGGAAACGCAGAATTTTGTGCATTTGAGGACAGATTCATGCGTATTATGTTGTATTGAATAAATTTATGTGATTTGCGATATTTTGAAACTGCTCAGAATGTGGTAATTTTGACTTATTTAACTTCATATAACTGCAGATAGCGCTCTGAAAACACAAGATACGATGTTTTTGTCGATAAATTCATACATATTATGAGGTCCTGGATAGGAAAATGAACTTTTTGATTGTGAAAATCTGCGCGGAAAAGCGTGATTTTGTTTTATTTCGGAGTTTGTGAAACTGCAAATAGCACTCTAAAAACACGAAATATGATGTATTTGGTGCTAGCTTCTGCCATATAACGCATTTTTGGAGCTAATTTTTGCTTGAAACGCAGAATTTTGTGCATTTGAGGACAATTTTATGCGTATAATGTTTTATTGGATAGATTTATGTGATCTGCGATACTTTGAAACTGCTCAGAATGTGGTAATTTTGACTTATTTCAAACTTCATATAACTGCAGATAGCGCTCTAAAAACACAAGATACGATGTTTTTGTCGATAGATTTATACATATTATGAGGTCCTGGATGGGAATATGAACTTTTTGATTGTGAAAATCTGCGCGGAAAAGCGTGATTTTGTTTTATTTTAAAGTTTGTAAAACTGCAAATAGCACTCTAAAAACACGAAATATGATGTAATTGGTGCTAGATTCTGCCATATAACGCATTTTTTAAACGAAATCTTCTCTCTGAGCAGATTTACAGAATCAAAAATTTCTCAACAAGACTCAGGGAAAACGCTGATAACTCGCAGGGAACGCAGAATTTTGTGCATTTGAGGACGGATTCATGCGTATTATGTTGTATTGGATAGATTTATGTGATTTGCGTACTTTGAAACTGCTTAGAATGTGGTAATTTTGACTTATTTCAATCTTCATATAACTACAGATAGCGCTCAGGAAACATAAGATACGATGTTTTTGTCAATAGATTCATATATATTATGAGGTCCTGGATAGGAATATGAACTTTTTGATTGTGAAAATCTGCACGGAAAAGCGTGATTTCGACTCATTCCAAAGTTTGTAAAACTGCAAATAGCACTCTAAAAACACGAGATATGATGTATTTGGTGCTAGATTCTGCCATATAACGCATTTTTGAAGCGAAATCCTGCTTCTGAGCACATTTACAGAATCAAAAATTTCTCAACGAGACTCAGAAAGAACGCTGATAACTCGCTAAAAAACGCAAAAATTTTCGCATTTGAGGATGGATTCATGCGTATTATGTTGTATTTGATAGATTTATGTGATTTGCGATACTTTGAAACTGCTCAGAATGTGGTAATTTTGACTCATTTCAAACTTCATATAACTGCAGATGACGCTCTGAAAACACAAGATACGTTGTTTTTTTCGATAGATTTATACATATTATAAGGTCCTGGATAGAAATATGAACTTTGTGATTGTGAAAATCTGCGCGGAAAAGCGTGATTTTGACTTATTCCAAAGTTCGTAAAACTGCAAATAGCACTCTAAAAACACGAAATATGATGTATTTGGTGCTAGATTCTGCCATATTACGCATTTTTTAATCAAAATCTGGCTTCTGAGCATTGATTTACAGAATCAAAAATTTCACAACGAGACTCAGAATAAACGCTGAAAACTCGCGGGAAACGCAAAATTTTGTGCATTTGAGGACGAGTCCATGCTTATTATGATGCACTGGATAGATTCATTCGATTTGCGATATTTGAAACTGCTCAGAATGTGGTAATTTTGACTTATTTCTAACTTCATATAACTGCAGATAGCGTTCTGAAAACACGAGATACTATGTTTTTGTTGATAGATTCATACATATTTTGAGGTCCTGGATAGGAATATGAACTTTTTGATTGTGAAAATCTGCGCGGAAAAGCGTGATTTTGACTTATTCCAGAGTTTGTAAAACTGCAAATAGCACTCTAAAAACACAAAATATAATGTATTTGGTGCTAGATTCTGAGATATAACGCATTTTTGAAGCCAAACCGTGCTTCTGAGCAGATGTCCAGGATAAAAAATTTCTCAACGAGACTCAGAAAAAACGCTGATAACTCGCTGGAAACGCAGAATTTTATGCATTCTGGATGGATTCATGCGTATTATGTTGTATTGGATAGATCTATGTGATTTGCGTACTTTGAAACTGCTCAGAATGTGGTAATTTTGACTTTTTTCAAACTTCATATAACTGCAGATGGCGCTCTGAAAACACAAGATACGTTGTTTTTTTCGATAGATTTATACATATTATAAGGTCCTGGATAGAAATATGAACTTTGTGATTGTGAAAATCTGCGCGCAAAAGCGTGATTTTGACTTATTCCAAAGTTTGTAAAACTGCAAATAGCACTCTAAAAACACGAAATATGATGTATTTGGTGCTAGATTCTGCCATATTACGCATTTTTCAATCAAATTCTGGCTTCTGAGCATTGATTTACAGAATAAAAAATTTCTCAACGAGACTCAGAATAAACGCTGAAAACTCGCGGGAAACGCAAAATTTTGTGCATTTGAGGACGAGTCCATGCGTATTATGATGCACTGGATAGATTCATGTGATTTGCGATATTTGAAACTGCTCAGAATGTGGTAATTTTGACTTATTTCAAACTTCATATAACTGCAGATAGCGCTCTGAAAACACGAGATACGATGTTTCTGTTGATAGATTCATACATATTTTGAGGTCCTGGATGAGAATATGAACTATTTGATTCTGAAAATCTGCGCGGAAAAGCGTGATTTTGACTTATTCCAGAGTTTGTAAAACTGCAAATAGCACTCTAAAAACACAAAATATGATGTATTTGGTGCTAGATTCTGTGATATAACGCATTTTTGAAGCCAAACCGTGCTTCTGAGCAGATGTCCAGGATCAAAAATTTCTCAACGAGACTCAGAAAAAACGCTGATAACTCGCTGGAAACGCAGAATTTTATGCATTTTGGACGGATTCATGCGTATTATGTTGTATTGGATAGATCTATGTGATTTGCGTACTTTGAAACTGCTCAGAATGTGGTAATTTTGACTTATTATAAACTTCATATAACTGCAGATAGCGCTCTGAAAACACGCGATACGATGTTTTTGTCGATAGATTCATATATATTATGAGGTCCTGGATAGGAATATAAACTTTTTGATTGTGAAAATCTGCGCGGAAAAGCGTGATTACGACTCATTCCAAAGTTCGTAAAACTGCGAATAGCACTCTGAAAACACGAAGTATGATGTATTTGGTGCTGGATTCTGCCATATAACTCATTTTTGAAGCAAAATCTTGCTCTTGAGCAGATTTACAGAATCAAAAATTTCTCAACGAGACTCAGGATAAACGCTGATAACTCGCTGGAAACGCAAAATTTTGTGCAATTGAGAATGGATGTATGCGTATTATGTTGTATTGGATAGATTTATGTGATTTGCGATACTTTGAAACTGCTCAGAATGTGGTAATTTTGACTTATTTCAATCTTCATATAACTACAGATAGCGCTCAGAAAACAGAAGATACTATGTTTTTGTCGATAGATTCATACATATTATGAGGTCCTTGATAGGAATATGAACTTTTTGATTGTGAAAATCTGCGCGGAAAAGCGTGATTTCGACTTATTCCAAAGTTAGTAAAACTGTAAATAGCACTCTGAAAACACGAAATATGATGTATTAGGTGCTAGATTCTGCCATATAACGCATTTTTGAAGCAAAATCTTGCTTCTGAGCAGATTTACAGAATCAAAAATTTCTCAACGAGACTCAGAAAAACCACTGATAACTCGCTGAAAACGCAAAATTTTGTGCATTTGAGGACGGATTCATGCGTATTATGTTGTATTGGATAGATTTATGTGATTTGCGATACTTTGAAACTGCTCAGAATATGGTAATTTTGACTCATTCCAAACTTCCTATAACTGCAGATAGCGCTCTGAAAACACGAAATACGTTGTTCAAGTCGATAGATTTATACATATCATAAGGTCCTGGATAAGAATATGAACTATGTGATTGTGAAAATCTTCGCGGATATGCGTGATTTTGACTTATTCCAAAGTTTGAGAAACTGCAAATAGCACTCTAAAAACACAAAATATTATGTATTTGGTGCTTGATTCTGCCATAGTAGGCATTTTTGTAGCAAAATCTTGCTTCTGAGCAGACTTACAGAATCAAAAATTTCTCAACGAGACTCAGAAAAAATGCTGATAACTCGCTGGAAACGCAAACTTTTGTGCATTTGAGGACGGATTCATGCGTATTGTGTTGTATTGGATAGATCTTTGTGATTTGCGATACTTTGAAACTGCTCAGAATGTGGTAATTTTGACTTATATCAAACTTCATATAACTGCGGATAGCGCTCTGAAAACACGAGATACGATGTTTCTTTCGATAGATCCATACATATTATGAGGTCCTGGATGGAAATATGAACTTTTTGATTGTGAAAATCTGCGCGGAAAAGCGTGATTTCGACTTATTTCAAATTTTGTAAAACTTGCAAATATCACTCTAGAAACACGAAATATGGTGTATTTGGTGCTAGATTCTGCCATATAACGCATTTTTGAAGCAAAATTTTGCTTTTGAGCAAATTTACAGAATCAAAAATTTCTCAACGAGACTCAGGAAAAGCGCTGATTACTCGCTGGAAACGCAAAATCTTATGCATTTGAGGACGAAATCATGCGTATTATGTTGTATCGGATAGATTTATGTGATTTGCGATACTTTGAAACTGCTCAGAATGTGGTAATTTTGACGTATTTCAAACTTCATATAACTGCAAATAGCGCTCTGAAAACACGAGATACGATGTTTTTGTCGATAGATTCATACATATTATGAGGTCCTGGATAGAAATGTGAGTTTTTTGATTGTGAAAATCTGCGCGGAAAAGCGTGATTTCGACTTATTTCAAATTTTGTAAAACTGCAAATATCACTCTAGAAACACGGAATATGGTGTATTTGGTGCTAGATTCTGCCATATAACGCATTTTTGAAGCAAAATTTTGCTTTTGAGCAAATTTACAGAATCGAAAATTTCTCAACGAGACTCAGGAAAAGCGCTGATTACTCGCTGGAAACGCAAAATCTTGTGCATTTGAGGACGAAGTCATGCGAATTATGTTGTATTGGATAGATTTATGTGAATTGCGATACTTTGAAACTGCTCAGAATGTGGTTATTTTGACGTATTTCAAACTTCATATAACTGCAGACAGCGCTCTGAAAACACGAGATACGATTTTTTCGTCGATAGATTGATACATATTATGAGGTCTTGGATAGGAATATGAACTTTTTGATCGTGAAAATCTGCGCGGAAGAGCGTGATCTTGACTAATTCCAAAGTTTGTAAAACTGCAAATGACACCCTAAAAACACGAAATATGATGTATTTGGTGCTAGATTCTGCCATATAACTCATTTTTGAAGCAAAATCTTGCTTCTGAGCGGATTTAAAGAATCAAAGATTTCCCAACGAGACTCAGAAAAAACGCTGATAACTTGCTGGAAACGCAAAATTTTGTGCATTTGAGTACGGATTGATGCGTATTAGATTGTATTAGATGGGTTTATGTGATTTGCGATACTTTGAAACTGCTCAAAATGTGGTAATTTTGACTTATCTCAAACTTCATATAACTGCAGATAGCGCTTTGAAAACACGAGATGCGATGTTTTTGTCGATAGATTCATACATATTATGAGGTCCTGGATAGAAATATGAACTTTCTGATTGTAAAAATCTGCGCGGAAAAGCGTGATTCCGACTTATTCCAAAGTATGTAAAACTGCAAAGAGCACTCTGAAAACACGAAATATGATGTATTCTGCCATATAACACATTTTTGGAGCAAGGTCTTGCTTCCGAGTAGATTTACAGAATCAGAAATTTATCAACGAGACTCAGAAAAAGCGCTGATTACTCGCTGGAAACGCAAAATTTTGAGCATTCGAGGACGGATTCATGCGTATTATGTGGTATTGGATAGATTTATGTGATTTGCGATACTTTGAAACAGCTCAGAATGTGGAAATTTTGACGTATTTCAAACTTCATATAACTGCAAATAGCGCTCCGAAAACACGAGATACGATGTTTTTGTCGATAGATTTATACATATTATGAGATCCTGGATAGGACTATGAACTTTTTGATTGTGAAAATCTGCGCGGAACAGCGTGATCTTGACTTATTCCAAAGTTTGTGAGACAGCAAATAGCACTTTGAAAAAAACGAAATATGATGTATTTGGTGCTAGATTCTGCCATATAACGCATTTTTGAAGCGAAATTCTGCTTCTGAGCAGATCTACAGAATCAGATATTTTTCAACGAGACTCAGGAAAAACGCTGATAACTCGCTGGAAACGCAGAATTTTGTGCATTTGAGGACGGATTCATGCGTATTATGTGGTATCGGATAGATTTATGTGATTTGCGATACTTTGGAACTGCTCAGAATGTGGTAATTTTGACTTATTTCAAACTTCATATAACTGCAAATAGCGCTCTGAAAACACGAGATACGATGTTTTTGTCGATAGATTCATACATATTATGAGGTCCTGGATAGGAATATGAACTTTTTGATTGTGATAATCTGCGCGGAAAAGCGTGATTTCAAGTTATTCCAAAGTCTGTAAAACTGCAAATAGCACTCTAAAAACACAAAATATGATGTATTTGGTGCTAGATCCTGCCATATGACGCATTTTTGAGGCAAAATCTTACTTCTGAGCAGATTTACAGAATCAAAAATTTCTCAACAAGACTCAGAAAAAACGCTGATAACTCGCTGGAAACACAAAATTTTGTGCATTTGAGTACGGATTGATGCGTATTAGATTGTATTGGATGGGTTTATGTGATTTGCGATACTTTGAAACTGCTCAGAATGTGGTAATTTCGACTTATTTTAAGCTTCATATAACTGCAGATAGCGCTCTGAAAACACGAGGTACGATGTTTTTGTTGATAGATTCATACATATTATGAGGTCCTGGGTAGGAATATGAACTTTTTGATTGTGAAATTCTGCGCGGAAAAGCGTGATTTTGAGTTATTCCAAAGTTTGTAAAACTGCAAATCGCACTCTAAAAACACAAAATATGATGTATTTGGTGCTAGATCCTGCCATGTGACGCATTTTTTAAGCGAAATCTTGCTTCTGAGCAGATTTACAGAATCAAAAATTTCTCAACAAGACTCAGAAAAAACGCTTAAACTCGCTGGAAACGGAAAATTTTGTGCATTCGAGGACGGATTCATGCGTATTATGTTGTATTGGATAGATTCATGTGATTTGCGATACTTTGAAACTGCTCAGAATGTGGTAATTTTGACTTATTTCAAACTTCATATAACTGCAGATAGCGCTCTGAGAACACGAGATGCGATGTTTTTGTCGATAGATTCATACATATTATGAGGTCCTGGATAGAAATATGAACTTTCTGATTGTGAATATCTGCGCGGAAAAGCGTGATTCCGACTTATTCCAAAGTATGTAAAACTGCGAAGAGCACTCTGAAAACACGAAATATGATGTATTCTGCCATATAACACATTTTTGGAGCAAGGTCTTGCTTCTGAGTAGATTTACAGAATCAGAAATTTCTCAACAAGACTCAGAAAAAGCGCTGATTACTCGCTGGAAACGCAAAATTTTGTGCATTTGAGGACGGATTCGTGCGTATTATGTGGTATTGGATAGATTTATGTGATTTGCGATACTTTGAAACTGCTCAGAATGTGGAAATTTAGACGTATTTCAAACTTCATAAAACTGCGAATAGCGCTCTGAAAACACGAGATACGATGTTTTTGTCGATAGATTTATACATATTATGAGGTCCTGGATAGGACTATGAACTTTTTGATTGTGAAAATCTGCGCGGAACAGCGTGATCTCGACTTATTCCAAAGTTTGTGAAACAGCAAATAGCACTCTAAAAACACGAAATATGATCTATTTGGTGCTAGATTCTGCCATATAACGCATTTTTTAAGCAAAATCTTGCTTTTGAGCAGATTTTTTACAGAATCAAAAATTCCTAAACGAGACTCAGAAAAAACGCTGATAACTCGCCTAAAACGCAAAATTTTGTGCATTTGAGGAAGGATTCATGCGTATTATGTTGAATGGGATAGATTTATGTGATTTGCGATACTTTGAAACGTCTCAGAATGTGGTAATTTTGACTTATTTCAAACTTCATATAACTGCATATAGCGCTCTGAAAACACTAGAAACGATGTTTCTGTCGATAGATTTATACATATTATGAGGTCCTGGATGGGAATATGGACTTTTTGATTGTGAAAATCTGCGCGGAAAAGCGTGATTTCAACTAATTCCAAAGTTTGTTGAACTGCAAATAGCACTCTAAAAACACAAAATATGATGTATTTGGTGCTAGATTCTGCCAAATAATGCATTTTTGAAGCAAAATCTTGCTTCTGAGCAGATTTACAAAATCAAAAATTTCTCAAAGAGACTCAGAAAAAACGCTGATAACTTGCTGGAAACGCAAAATTTTGTGCATTTGAGGACGGATTCATGCGTATTATGTTGTATTGGATAGATTTATGTGATCTGCGATACTTCGAAACTGCTCAGAATGTGGTTATTTTGACTTATTTCAAACTTCATATAACTGCAGATAGCGCTCTGAAAACACGAGATGCGATGTTTTTGTCGATAGATTCATACATATTATGAGGTCCTGGATAGGAATATGAACTTTTTGATTGTGAAAATCTGCGCCGAAAAGCGTGATTCCGACTTATTCCAAAGTATGTAAAACTGCAAAGGGCACTCTAAAAACACGAAATATGATGTATTCTGCCATATGACACATTTTTGAAGCAAGGTCTTGCTTCTGAGCCGATTTACAAAATCAGAAATTTCTCAACGAGACTCAGAAAAAAACGCTGATAACCCGCTGGAAACGCAGAATTTTGTGCATTTGAGGACGGATTCATGCGTATTTTGTTCTATTGGATAGATTTATGTGATTTGCGATACTTTGAAACTGCTCAGAATGTGGTAATTTTGACTTATTTCAAACTTCATATAACTGCAGATAGCGCTCTGAAAACACGAGATACGATGTTTTTGTCGATGGATTCATACATATTATGAGGTCCTGGATAGGAATATGGACTTTTTGATTGTGAGAATCTACGCGGAAAAGCGTGATTTCGATTTATTCCAAAGTTTGCAAAACTGCAAATAGCATTCTAAAAACATGAAATATGATGTATTTGGTGCTAGATTCTGCCATATAACGCATTTTTGAAGCAAAATCTTGCTTCTGAGGAGATTTACAGATTCAAAAATATCTCAACGAGACTCAGAAAAAACACTGATAACTCGCTGGAAACGCAAAATTTTGTGCATTTAAGGACGGATCCATGCATATTATGTTGAATTGGATAGATTTATGTGATTTGCGATACTTTGAAAACTTCTCAGAATGTGGTAATTTTTGACTTATTTCAAACTTTATATAACTGCAGATAGCGCTCTGAAAACACGAGATACGATGTTTTTGTCGAAAGATTCATACATAATATGAGACCCTGGATAGGAATATGAACTTTTTAATTGTGAAAATCTGCGCGGAAGATCGTGATCTCGACTTATTCCAAAGTTTGCAAAACTGCAAATAGCACTCTTAAAACACGAAATATGATGTAATTGGTGCTAGATTCTGCCATATAACGCATTTTTGAAGCGAAATCTTGCTTCTGAGCAGATTTACAGAATAAAAAATTTTTCAACGAGACTCAGGAAAAACGCTGATAACTCGCTGGAAACGCAAAATTTTGTGCATTTGAGGACGAATTCATGCGTATTATGTTGTATTGGATAGATTCATGTGATTTGCGATACTTTGAAACTGCTCAGAATGTGGTAATTTTGACTTATTTCAAACTTCATATAACTGCAGATAGCGCTCTAAAACACGAGATACGATGTTTTTGTTGATAGATTAATACATATTATGAGGTCCTGGGTAGGAATATGAACTTTATGATTGTGTAATTCTGCGCGGAAAAGCGTGATTTTGAGTTATTCCAAAGTTTGTAAAACTGCAAATCGCACTCTAAAAACACGAAATATGATGTATTTGGTGCTAGATCCTGCCATGTGACGCATTTTTTAAGCTAAATCTTGCTTCTGAGCAGATTTACAGAATCAAAAATTTCTCAACAAGACTCAGAAAAAAACGCTGATAACTCGCTGGAAACGCAAAATTTTGTGCATTCGAGGACGGATTCATGCGTATTATGTTGTATTGGATAGATTCATGTGATTTGCGATACTTTGAAACTGCTCAGAATGTGGTAATTTTGACGTATTTCAAACTTCATATAACTGCAGATAGCGCTCTGAAAACACGAGATGCGATGTTTTTGTCGATAGATTCATACATATTATGAGGTCCTGGATAGGACTATGAACTTTTTGATTGTGAAAATCTGCGCGGAACAGCGTGATCTCGACTTATTCCAAAGTTTGTGAAACAGCAAATAGCACTTTGAAAAAAACGAAATATGATGTATTTGGTGCTAGATTCTGCCATATAATGCATTTTTGAAGCAAAATCTTTCTTCTGAGCAGATTGACAGAATCTAAAATTCCTCAACGAGACTCAGAAAAAACGCTAATAACTCGCTGGAAACGCAAAATTTTGTGCATTTGAGGACGGATCCATGCGTATTATGTTGTATTGGATAGATTTATGTGATTTGCGATACTTTGAAACTGCTCAGAATGTGGGAATTTCGACTTATTTCAAACTTCATATAACTGCAGATAGCGCTCTCAACACACGAGATACGATGTTTTTCCGATAGATTCATACATATTATGAGGTCCTGGATAGAAATATGAACTTTTTGATTGTGAAAATCTGCGCGGAAAAGCGTGATTTTGACTCATTCCAAAGTTTGTGAAACTGCAAATAGCACTCTAAAAACACGAAATATGATGTATTTGGTGCTAGACCCTGCCAAATAACGCATTTTTGAAGCCAAATCTTATTTTCTGAGCAGATATACAGAATCAAAAATTTCTCAACGAGACTCAAAATAAACGCTTATAACTCGCTGGAAACGCAAGATTCTGTGCATCTGAGCACGGGTTCATGCGTATAATGTTGTTTTGGATAGATTTATGTGATTTGCGATGATTTGAATCTGCTCAGTATGTGGTAATTTTTGGCTTATTTCAAACTTCATATGATCGCGGATAGCGCTGTGAAAACACGAGATACAATGTTTTTGTTGATAGATTAATACATATTATGAGGTCCTGGATAGGAATATGAACTTTTTGATTGTGAAAATCTTCGCGGAAAAGCGTTATCTCGACTTATTTCAAAGTTTGTAAAACTGCAAATAGCACTCTTAAAAATACGAAATATGATGTGATTGGTGCTAGATCCTGCCATATAACGCATTTTTGAAGCGAAATCTGGCTTTGAGCAGATTTACAGAATCCAAAATTTCTCAACGAGACTCAGAAAAAACGCTGATAACTCGCTGGAAACGCAAAATTTTGTACATTTAGGGACGGATTAATGCGTATTATGTGGTGTTGGATAGATTTATGTAATTTGCGTTACTTTGAAACTGCTCAGAATGTGGTAATTTTGACGTATTTCAAACTCCATATAACTGCAAATAGCGCTCTGAAAACACGAGATACGATGTTTTTTGTCGATAGATTCATACATATTATGAGTTCCTTGATAGAAATATGAGTTTTTTGATTGTAAAAATCTGCGCGGAAAAGCGTGATTTCAACTTATTTAAAATTTTGTAAAATTTGCAAATATCACTTTAGAAACACGAAATATGAAGTATTTGGTGCTAGATTCTGCCATATAACGCATTTTTGAAGCGAAATTTTGCTTTTGAGCAAATTTACAGAATCAAAATTTGCTCGACGAGACTCAGGAAAAGCGCTGATTACTCGCTGGAAACGCAAAATCTTGTGCATTCGAGGACGAAGTCATGCGAATTATGTTGTATTGGATAGATTTATGTGATTTGCGATACTTTGAACCTTCTCAGAATGTGGTAATTTTGACGTGTTTCAAACATCATATAACTGCAGACAGCGCTCTGAAAACACGAGATACGATTTCTTTGTCGATAGATTGATACATATTATGAGGTCTTGGATAGGAATATGAAGTTTTTTGATCGTGAGAATCTGCGGGGAAAACCGTGATCTTGACTAATTCCAAAGTTTGTAAAACTGCAAATGACACTCTAAAAACACGAAATATGATGAATTTGGTCAAGTTCAGCTTGAAAGCTGGTCTAAACACTCAACCATTTCTTTGCATACAAACATATACAGCGAGAAAAATATAGAAAAAACATACACAATTTTTTCACATAGTAATTGCTATTGTCATGACCATATATGTAGGAAAATTGGCGCACACAGAAAATATAATATCAATGAAGAAGAATAGTTGAAATGGGAGAAACTAGAAAAGAAGCATAAAAAATCGAGATTATGATTTTCATGGAGCAAAAGCATTTAGCAGAATGCAATTTTTCAGTTCTGCGGTAACACTTTTTATTTCTAAATTTTTCAAATGAATTGGTATCTTGTTATATACTGATGAACACTGGTAACTGAAACTATGTTGATACAAGTTTGTTCTATAATTGGGAATATGCAGCAGGGTTCTATCTCTGAGCCCACGATTATGTAGAGTATTTCGGTAATGAATTTTATTAAGCAGATAGGGAGTATTTTTAAGTCTCAATATGCGGTGTGTCATGCATGCGGAGTGTAGAAATCTCCGATGTTGCATATTCAACCAACCCAAAGAGTTAATATGCTCCGAAATATGTTCACGTCGTCTCAACTGCATAACAAATCTAACACAGGAGTTTTGCACCTTCTGTATTCTGTTACTATCTTTATTTGATAAAAATGACCCGTGAACGGTATCGGAATAATTGAACACGGAAAGTACAAGGCTCTCTACTAACATTATTCTGTTCTTTCTTGATAAAATGAATCTATTCATAAACAGATTTTTTATAGCTAGGTACGCTTTCTTTATAAGAAGAGAAACATATTCTGTAAAGCGTAGCTTACAGTCTATGATCAGACCCAAGTTGAATTCTCTCATTTTCAATTAGAAAATCACAAGCTTTTGCTCAAAAGCCCCAATTTTGCTTCAAAAATGCGTTATATAGCAGAATCTAGCATCAAATACACCATATTTCGTGTTTTTAGAGTGCTATTTGCAGTTTTACAAACTTTGGAAATAAGTCGAGATCACGCTTTTCCGCGCAGATTTTCACAATCAAAAAGTTCATGTTTCTATCCAGGACCTCATAATATGTATGAATCCATCGACAAGAACATCGTATCTTGTGTTTTCAGAGCGCTATCTGCAGTTATGTGAAGTTTGAAATAAGACAAAATTACCACATTCTGAGCAGTTTCAAAGTATCGCAAATCACATAAATCTATCCAATACAACACAATACGCGTGAATCCGTTCTCCAATGCACAGAATTTCGCGCTCAGAAGCAAGATTTTGCATCGAAAATGCGTTATGTGGCAGAATCTAGCACCAAATTACATAATATTTTGTGTTTTAAGAGTGCTTTTTGCAGTCTCACAAACTCTGGTATGAGTCGAAATCACGCTTTTTCAATCAGATTTTCACGATCAAGAAGTTCTTATTCCTATTCAGGACCTCATAATCTGTATGAATCTCTCGACGAAAACATCGTACCTCGTGTTCTCAGAGCGCTATCTGCAGTTATATGAAGTTTGAAATAAGTCAAAATTACCACATTCTGAGCAGTTTCAAAGTATCGCAAATCACATAAATCCATCCAATACAACAAAATACGCATGAATTTGTCCTCATATGCACAAAACTCATCAGCGTTTTTTCCGGTCTCGTTGAGAAATTTTTGATTCTGTAAATCTGCTCAGAAGCAAGATTTTTGCTTCAAAAATGCGCTATATTGCAGAATCTAGTACCAAATACATCATATTTCGTGTTTTCATAGTGCTTTTCGCAGTTTCACAAACTTTGGGATAAGTCAAAATCACGCTTTTCCGCGCAGATTTTCACAATCACAAAGGTCATATTCCTATTCAGGACCTCATAATATGTATGAATCTTTCGACAGAAACATCGTATTTTGTGTTGTCAGAGCACTATCTGCTGTTATATGGAGTTGGAAATATGTCAAAACTACCACATTCTGAGCAGTTTAAAGTATCGCAAATCGAATAAATCTATGGAATACAACTAATACGCATAAATCTGTCCTCAAATGCACAAATTTTGCGTTTCCAGGGAGTTATCAGCGCTCTTTCTGAGTCTTGTTGAGAAATTTTTTAATTCTGTAAATCTGCTTAGAAGCAAGATTTCGCTTCAAAAATGCGTTATATAACAGAATCTAGCACCAAATACATCATATCTTGTGTTTTCAGAGTGCTATTTGCAGTTTTACAAACTTTGGTATTAGTCAAAATCACGCTTTCCGAGCGGATTTTCGAAATCAAAAAGTTCATATTCCTATTCAGGAGCTCATAATATGTATTGATTCTATCGACAAACATATCGCACCTCGTGTTTCAGAGCGCTATCTGCAGTTTATATAGAGTTTGAAATAAGTCAAAATTACCACATTCTGAGCAGTTCCAAGTATCGCAAATTACATAAATCTATCCAATACAACATAATACGCATGAAATTCGTCCTCAAATGCAAAAAATTTTGCGTTTTCAGCGAGTTATCAGCGCTTATTCTGAGTCTCGTTGAGAAATTTTTGATTCTGTTAATCTGCTCACAATCAAGATTTTGCTTCGAAAAATGCGTTTTATGGCAGAATCTAGCACCAAATACATCATATTTTGTGTTTTTAGAGAGCTATTTGCAGTCTTACAAACTTTGGAATAAGTCGAAATAAACGCTTTTTCCGCGCAGATTTTCACAATCAAAAAAATCATATTCCTATTCAGGACCTTCATAATATGTATGAATCTATCGATAAAAACATCGTATCTCGTGTTTTCAGAGCGCTATCTGCAGTTATATGAAGTGTGAAATAAGTCAAAATTACCACATTCTGAGCAGTTTCAAAGTATTGCAAATCACATAAATCTATCCAATACAACATAATACGCATTAATTCGTGCTCAAATGCACAAAATTCCGCGTTTCCAGCGAGTTATCAGCGTTCTTTCTGAGTCCCGTTGAGAAACTTTTGATTCTGTAAATCTGCTCAGAAGCAAGATTTTGCTTCAAAAATGCGTTATATGGCAGCATCTAGCACCAAATACATCATATTTCGTGTTTTCGAAGTGCTTTTCGCAGTTTTACTAACTTGGGAATAAGTCAAAATCACGCTTTACCGCGCGGATTTTCCCAATAAAAAGTTCATATTCTATCAAGGACCTCATATTATGTACGAATCTTTCGACAGAAACATCGTATCTCGTGTTTTCAGAGCGCTATCTGCAGTTATGTGAAGTTTGGAATAAGTCAGAATAACCACATTCTGAGCAGTTTCAAAGTATCGCAAATCACCTAAATCTATCCAATACAACGTAATACGCATGAATCCGTCCTCAAATGCACAAGATTTCGCGTTTCCAGCGAGTTATCAGCGTTTTTTCTGAGTCTTGTTGAGAAATTTTTGATTCTGTAAATCTGCTTAGGAGCAAGATTTTGATCAAAAATGCGTTATTTGGCAGAATCTAGCTCCAAATACATCATATTTAGTGTTTTCAGAGTGCTATTTGCAGTTTCACAAACTTTAGATCAGGTCGAAATCACGCTTCTTCGCGCAGATTTTTGCAATCAAAAAAATCATATTCCTATTAAGGACCTCATAATATGTATGAATCTATCGACAAAAACATCGTATCTTGTGTTTACAGAGCGCTATCTGCAGTTATATGAAGTTTGGAATAAGTCAAAATTACAACATTCTGAGCAGTTTCATAGTATCGCAAATCACATAAATCTATCCGATACAACATAATACGCATAAATCCGTGCTCAAATGCACAAGACTCTGCGTTTCCAGGCAGTTATCAGCGTTTTTTCTGAGTCTCGTTGAAAAATTTCTGGTTCTGTGAATCTGCTTAGGAGCACGATTTTGCTTTAAAAATGCGTTATATGGCAGAATCTAGCACCAAGTACATCATATTTCGTGTTTTTTAGAGTGCTATTTGCAGTTTTACAAGTTTTGGAATAAGTCAAAATCACGCTTTTCCGCGCAGATTTTCACAATCAGAAAGTTCATATTCACATTTGGGACCTCATAATATGTATGAATCTATCGACGAAAACATCATATCTCGTGTTTTCAGAGCGCTATCTGCAGTTATATGAAGTTTGGAATGAGTCGAAATTATCACATTCTGAGCTGTTTCGAAGTATCGCAAATCACATAAATCCAACCAATACAACATAATACGCATGAATTCGTCCTCAAATGCACAAAATTCTGCGTTTCCAGGGAGTTATTAGCGTTTCTTCTGAGTCTCGTTGAGAAATTTTGGATTCTGTAAATCTGCTCAGAAGCAAGATTTTGCTTCAGAAATGCGTTATATGACAGAATCTAACACCAAATACATAATAATTCGTGCTTTTAGAGTGCTATTTGCAGTTCTACAAATTTTGGAATAAGTCGAAATCACGCTTTTTCGCGCGGATTTTTACAATCAAAAAGTTCATATTTATATTTCGGACCTCATAATATGTATGAATCTCTTGACAAAAATATAGTACCTTGTGTTCTCAGAGCGCTATCTGCAGTTATATGAAGTTTGAAATAAGTCAAAACTACCACGTTCTGAGCAGTTTCAAAGTAACGCAAATCACATAAATCTATCCAATACAACATAATACGCATGAATTTGTCCTCCAATGCACAAAATTTTGCGTTTCCAGGGAGTTATCAGCGTTTTTTCTGAGTCTCGTTGAGAGATTTTTGACACTGTAAATCTGCTCAGAAGCAAGATTTGCTACAAAAAATGCGTTATATGGCAGAATCTAGCACCAAATACGTCATATTTCGTGATTTTAGAGTGCTATTTGCAGTTTTTCAAACTTTGGAATAAGTCGAAATCACGCTTTTGCGCGCGGATTTTTACAATAAAAAGTTCATATTTCTATTAAGGACCTCATAATATGTATGAATCCATCGACAAAAACATCGTATCTCGTGTTTTCAGAGCGCTATCTGCAGTTATATGAAGTTGAAATAAGTCAAAATTACCACATTCTGAGCAGTTTCAAGTATCGCAAATCACATAAATCTGCTCAGAAGCAAGATTTTGCTCAAAAAATGCGTTATATGGCAGAATTTGACACCAAATACATCATATTTTGTGTTTTTTAGAGTGCTATTTGCAGTTTTACAAACTTTGGAATAAGTCGAGATCACGCTTTTCCTCGCAGATTCTCACTATCAAAAAGTACATATTCCTATCCAGAACCTCCTAACATGTATCAATCCATCGACAAAAACATCGTATCTAGTGTTTCGGAGCGCTATCTGCAGTTATATGAAGTTTGAAATAAGTCAAAATTACCACATTCTGAGCAGTTTCAAAGTATCGCAAATCACATAAATCTATCCAATACAACATAATACGCATGAATCCGTTCTTAAATGCACAAGATTTTGCGTTTCCAGGCAGTTATCAGCGTTTTTTTCTGAGGAATTTTTGATTCTGTAAATCTGCTCAGAAGGAAGATTTTGCTTCAAAAATGCGTTATATGGCAGAATCTCGTACCAAATACATCATATTTTTGTGTTTTAAGAGTGCTATTTGCAGCTTTACAAACTTTGGAATAAATCGAAATCACGATTTTCCGCGCGGATTTTCACAATCAAAAAGATCTCACTTCTATCCAGGATCTCGTAATATGTATTAATCTATCGACAAAAACATCGTATCTTGTGTTTTCAAAGTGCTATCTGCAGTTTTATGAAGTTTGGAATAAGTCAAAATTACCACATTCTGAGCAGTTTCAAAGTATCGCAAATCACATAAATCTATCCAATACAACATGATACGCATGAATCCGTCCTCAATGCACAAAATTTTGCGTTTCCAGCGAGTTATGAGCGTTTTTTCTTAGTCTCGTTGAGAAATTATTGATTCTGTCAATCTGCTCAGAAGCAAAATTTTGCTTCAAAAATGCGTTATATGGCAGAATCCAGCACCAAGTACATCATATTTCGTGTTTTTAGAGTGCTCTTTGCAGCTTCACAAACTTTGGATAAGTCAAAATCACGCTTTTCCGCGCAGATTTTCAAAATCAAAAAGTTCATATTCCCACACAGGACCTCATAATATGTATGAATCTATCGACAAAAACATCGTATCTCGTGATTTCAAAGCGCTATCTGCAGTTATATGAAGTCTGGAATAAGTCAAAATTACCACATTCTGAGCAGTTTCAAAGTATCGCAAATCACATAAATCTATCCAATACAACATAAAACACATGAATCCGTCCTCAAATGCACTAAATTCTGCGTTTCCAGGGAGTTATCAGCGTTCTTTCTGAGTCTCGTTGGGAGATTTTTGATTCTGTAAAATTTGCTCAGGAGCAAGAATTCTGCTGCAAAAATGCGTTATATGGCAGAATCTAGCACCAAGTACATAATATTTTGTGTTTCTAGAGTGCTTTTTTGCAGTTTTACAAACTTTGGTATGAGTCGAAATCACGCTTATCCGCGCGAATATTTACAATTTAAAAGCTCATATTCCTATTCAGGACCTCATAATATGTATGAATCTTCCGACAAAAACATCGTACCTCGTGTTTCCAGAGCGCTACCTGCAGTTATATGAAGTTTGAAATAAGTCAAAATTAACACATTCTGAGCAGTTTCAAAGTATCGCAAATCTCATAAATCTATCCAATACAACATAATACGCATGAATTCGTCCTCAAATGCACAAAATTTTGCGTTTCCAGGGAGTTATCAGCGTTTCCTCTGAGTCTCGATGAGAGATTTTTGACACTGTAAATCTGTTCAGAAGCAAGATTTCGCTCCAAAAATGCGTTATATGGCAGAATCTAGCACCAAATACATCATATTTCGTGATTTTAGAGTGCTATTTGCAGTTTCACAAACTTTGGAATAAGTCGAAATCACGCTTTTCCACGCGGATTTTTACAGTCAAAAAGTTCATATTTCTATTGAGGACCTCATAATATGTATGAATCTATCGACAAAAACATCGTACCTCGCGTTTTCAGAGCGCTATCTGCAGTTATATGAAGTTTGAAATAAGTCAAAATTACCACATTCTGAGCAGTTCCAAAGTATCGCAAATTACATTAATCTATCCAATACAACATAATACGCATGAATTCGTCCTCGAATGCACCAAATCTTGCGTTTCCAGGAAGTTATTAGCGCTTCTTCTGAGTCTCGTTGAGAAATTTTTGATTCTGTAAATCTGCTCAGAAGCAAGATTTTGCTTCAAAACTGCGTTATATGGTAGAATCTAGCACCAAATACATCATAATTCGTGGTTTTAGAGTGCTATTTGCAAGTTTTGGAATAAGTCGAATCACGCTTTCCCGCGCAGATTTTCACAATCAAAAAGTTCATCTTCCTATTCAGGACCTCATAATAGGTATGAGTCTTTCAACAAAAACATCGTACCTCGTGTTTTCAGAGCGCTATCTGCAGTTATATGAAGTTTGAAATAAGTCAAAATTACCACATTCTGAGCAGTTTCAAAGTAACGCAAATCACATAAATCTATCCAATACAACATAATACGCACGAATCCGTTCTCAAATGCACAAGATTTTGCGTTTCCAGGCAGTTATCAGCGTTTTCTCTGAGTCTCGTTGAGAGATTTTTCACACTGTAAATTTGCTCAGAAGCAAGATTTTGCTACAAAAATGCGTTAAATGGCAGAATCTAGCACCGAATACATCATATTTCGTGATTTTAGGGTGCTATTTGCAGTTTTACAAACTTTGGAATAAGTCGAAATCACGCTTTCTCGCGTGGATTTTTACAATCAAAAAGTTCATATTTCTATTGAGGACCTCATAGTATGTATGAATCTATCGATAGAAACATCATACCTCGCGTTTTTAGAGCGCTATCTGCAGTTATATGAAGTTTGAAATAAGTCAAAATTACCACATACTGAGCAGTTTCAAAGTATCGCAAATCACATAGATCTATCCAATACAATATAATAAGCATGAATTTGTCCTCAAATGCACAAAATTTTGCGTTTCCAGGGGGTTATCATTGTTTTTTCAGAGTCTCGTTGAGAAATTTTTGATTCTGTAAATCAACTCCGAAGCAAGATATTCCTTCAAAAATGCATTATATGGCAGAATCTAGCACCAAATACATTATATTTCGTGTTTTTAGAGTGCTATTTGCAGTCTTACAAACTTTGGAACAATTTGAAATCACGCTTTCCCGCGCAGATTCTCACGATCAAAAAGTTCATATTCCAATTCAGGACCTCATAATATATATGAATCTATCAACAAGAACATCGTATCTCTTGTTTTCAGAGCGCTATCTGCAGTTATATGAAGTTTGAAATAAGTCAAAATTACCTCATTCTGAGCAGTTTCAAAGTATCGCACATCACATAAATCTATCCAATACTAACTAATACGCATAAGTCCTCCCCCAAATGCACAAAATTTTGCGTTTCCAGCTAGTTATCAGCGTTTTTTTTTGAGTCTCGTTGAGAGATTTTTGATTCTGTAAATCTGCTCGGAAACAAGATTCTGCTTCAAAAATGCGTTATATTGCAGAATTTAGCACCAAATACATCATATTTTGTGTATTCAGAGTGCTTTTTGCAGTTTTACAAACTTTGGAATAAGTCGAAATCACGCTTTCTGCGCAGATTTTCACAATCCAAAAGTCCATATTCCTATTCAGAACCTCATAATATGTATGAATCTATCGACAAAAACATCGTATCTCGTGTTTTCAGAGCGCTATCTGCAGTTATATATATATATATATATATATATATATATATATATATATATATATATATATATATATATATATATATATATATATATATATATATATATATATATATAGGTCAAAATTACCACATTCTGAGCAGTTTCAAAGTATCGCAAATCACATAGATCTATCCAGTGCAACATGATAAGCATAAATCCGTCCGCAAATGCACAGAATTTTGCGTTTCCAGCGAGCTATCAGCGTTTTTTCTGAGTCTCGTTGGGAGATTATTGATTCTGTAAAATTGCTCAGAAACAAGATTTTGCTTCAGGAATGCGTTATATGGCAGAATCTAGCACCGAGTACATCATATTCCGTGTTTTTAGAGTGCTTCGCTCAGTTGTACGATCTTTGGAATAAGTCGAAATTACGCTTTTTCGCGCAGATTTTCACAATCAAAAAGTTCATATTCCTGTTCAGGACCTCATAATATGTATGAATCTATCGACAGAAACATCGTATCTTGTGTTTTCAGAGCGCTATTTAAATCTATCCAATACAACATGATACGCATGAATCCGTCCTCCAATGCACAAAATTATGCGTTTCCAGGGAGTGATTGGCGTTTTTTCTGAGTCTCGTTGAGAGATTTTTGCTTCTGTAAATCGGCTAAGAAAGAAGATTTTGCTTCAAAATTGCGTTATATGGCAGAATTTAGCACCAAATACATCATATTTTGTGTTTTCAGAGTGCCATATGCAGTTTTACACACTTTGGGATAATTCGGAATCACGCTTTCCCGCGCAGATTTTCACGATCAAAAAGTCTTTATTCCTATTCAAAACCCCATAATATGTATATATCTATCGACAAAAACATCTTATCTCGTATTTTTAGAGCGCTATCTGCAGTTATATGAAGTTTGAAATAAGTCAAAATTACCACATTTTGAGCAGTTTCAAAGTATCGCAAATCGCATGAATCTATCCAATACAACATTATACGCATGGATCTGTCCTCAAATGCACATAATTTTGCGTTTCCAGAGGGTTATCAGAGTTTTTTCCGAGTCTCGTTAAGAAATTTTTGATTCTGTTAATCTGCTCAGAAGCAAGATTTTGCTTCAAAAATGCGTTATATGGCAGATTCTAGCACCAAATACATCATATTTCGTGTATTTGAAGTGCTTTCTGTAGTTTTCCAAACTTTGGAATGAGTCAAAATCACGCTTTTGCGCGCAGGCTTTCACAATCAAAAATTTCATATTCCCATTCAGGACCTCATAATATGTATGAATCTTCCAACAAAACATCGTGTCTCGTGTTTTCAGAGCGCTATCTGCAGTTATATGAAGTTTGAAGTAAGTCAAAATAACCACATTCTGAGCAGTTTCAAAGTATCGCAAATCTCATAAATCCATCTAGTTCAACTAATACGCATGAATCCGACCTCAAATGCACGGAAATTTTCGTTTCCAGGGAGATATCAGCGTTTTTTCTGAGTCTCGTTGAGAAATTTTTGATTCTGAAGATCTGCTCAAAAGCAAGATTTTGCTTTGAAAATGCGTTACATGGCACAATCTAGCATCAAACACATCATATTTTGTGTATTTAGAGTGCTATTTGCAGTTTTACAAAGTTTGGGATAGGTCGAAATCACGCTTCTCCGCGCAGATTCTCACAATCAAAAAGTTCATATTCCTATTCAGTACCTCATAGTTTGTATGAATCTATCGACGAAAACATCGTATCTCGTGTTTTCAGAGCGCTATCTGCAGTTTGAAATAAGTCAAAATTACCACATTCTGAGCAGTTTCAAAGTATCGCAAATCACATAAATCTATCGAACACAACATAATACGCAAGAATGCCTTCTCAAATGCATAAAATCGTGCGTTTTCTTTGAGTCACGTTGAGAAATTTTTGATTCTGTAAATCTGCTCAGAAGCAAGATTCTGCTTCGAAAATGCGTTATATGGCACAATTTAGCACCAAGTACATCATATTTCGTGTTTTTAGAGTGCTATTTGCAGTTTTACAAATTTTGGAATAACTCGGAATCACGCTTCTCCGCGCAGATTTTCACAATCAAAAAGAACATATTCCTATTCAGGACCTCATGATATGTATGAATCTATCGACAAAAAAATCGTATCTCGTGTTTTCAAAGCGCTATCTGCAGTCATATGAAGTTTGAAATAAGTCAAAATTACCACATTCTGAGCAGTTTCAAAGTATCACAAATTACATAAATCTATCCAATACAACATAATACGCATGAAACCATCCACAGATGCACAAAATTTTGCGTTTCCAGCGAGTTATCAGCGTTTCTTCTGAGTCTTGTTGAGAAATTTTTGATTCTGTAAATCTGCTCAGAAGCATGATTTTGCTTCAAAAATGCGTTATATGGCAGAATCAAGAACCATATACATCATATTTCGTGTTTTTGAAGTGCTTACCGCAGTTCTACAAACTTTGGAATAAGTCGAAATCACGCTGTTTCGCGCAGACTTTCACGATCTGAAAGTTCATATTCTCATTCAGGACCTCATAATATGTATGAATCTATCGACAAAAAAATCGTATCTCCTGTTTCCAGAGCGCTATCTGCAGTTATATTAAGTTTGAAATAAGTCAAAATTACCACATTCTGAGCAGTTTCAAAGTATCGCAAATCACATAAATCTATCCAATACAACTGATACGCATGAATCCGTCCTCAAATGCACAAAATTATGCGTTTCCACGGAGTTTTCAGCGTTTTTTCTGCGTTATATGGCAGAATCCAGCACCAAATACATCATATTTCGTGTTTTTAGAGTGCTATTTGCAGTTTTACAAACTTTAAAATAAGTCGAGATCACGGTTTTCCGCGCAGATTTTCACAATCAGAAAGTTCAGATTCCTATCCAGGACTTCATAATATGTATAAATACATCAACAAAACATCGTATCTCGTGTTTTCAGAGCGCTATCTGCAGTTATATGAAATTTGAAATAAGTCAAAATTACCACAATCTGAGCAGTTTCAAGGTATCGCAAATCACATTAATCTATGCAATAAAACGTATTAGGCATGAATCTGTCCTCAAATGCACAAAATTTTGCGTTACCAGCGGGTTATCAGCGTTTTTCCTGAGTCTCGTTGAGAAATTTTTGATCATTCAAATCTGCTCAGAAGCAAGATTTTGCTCCAAAAATGCGTCATATGGACGAATCCAGCACCAAATACATCATATTTCGTGTTTTCAGAGTGCTATTTGCAGTTTTACAAGCTTTGGAATAAATCGAGATCACGCTTTTCCGCGTAGATTTTCACAATCAAAAAGTCCATATTCCTATCCAGGACCTCATAATATGTATGAGTCCATCGACAAAAACATCGTATCTCGTGTTTTCAAAGCGCTATCTGCAGTTATATGAAGCTTGAAATAAGTCAAAATTACCACATTCTGAGCAGTTTCAAAGTATCGCAAATCACATAAGTAGTGATGTAACACCGATTCTGGACCAGATAACGATCTAAGATTTCAAAGATAACGCGAGCAGTGACGTTATCTAAACAGCGGTGACGTTATCAGAACATTTACGAGTGGCGCCATCTCTTGAGCAGTGGTGAGTGGCGCCACCTATCATCCAACAGACTAACTAGCGTTGAATGGAGAAGATTTCTATTTTTCTCTTTTTTGCGTGTGGCGCCATCTATTATCCACTAGATGAACTACTAATTGATGTGATAGATCTCTGTACCATGAATGACAATAATAACGTCAACTAACGTTAAATGCAGAGATTTCTTTTTTGTGTGTGGCGCTATCTTTTTTCTAGTAAATGAACTACTAATTGACGTGGATAAAAAAGTCTCTGTGACGTTATTTATACATTTACCAGTAACGCCATCTTTTTGAGTTGTGTGACGAATGGTGTCACCTATTATTCAATAAACTAACTAGCGTTTAATAAAAAAGATTTCTATTCTTGTGTGTGACGCTATCTATTATTCACTAGACGAACTACATATTGAAGTAAATATTAAGATCGGGCTTTATATTATGAGTAGCGCAATTTATCATTCAATAAATTAGCTAGTAGGGAAAAAAAATCAGAATATTCTATTAACCAATTTTTGCAATTGATTCACAATAATTGAGTGATGCAATGTTTTATCCGCATAAATATTCCACTCATCAAATCATAAATTTTAGACTTTGGATTAATTATTTTTGTTTCACAATAATTAACGGATGCAATGTTTTATCTGCATAAATATTCCACTCCTTTGATCATAAATTTGAGACTTTGGATTAATTATTTTCGATAAGTAAATTTGTATCACGTTTTTTCCAGTTTTCATGGGGTTATCAACGATTTTTTTATATTACATGAAGAAATTTGCACAACTTAGTATTCGCAAGTGGAACATGAAGATTTTTGATTAGTGGTGGGGTATATACTTTAAAAAGCTCAATTGAACGAAAAGTCATTTTATTATATCAGTTTAAATCAAAAAATTTTTTGAAGCAGAGCAGAAAAATGGACCGTAAGTATTAAATGTTTTATTTGATTGTAATATTTATATAAATGTGTTTTTATCACATTTTTTAGAAATTCAAGAAAGAATGAATAGGGCCATGAAGACCCAAGCCTTCATAGTGATTTATCTTAGAGTAAGTCAATGAAATTTTAATGATTTTCTTTTTCATCAAAAAATTAAAAATTGTGTTTTTTCAGGATAGGGACTTTGATGAGATTTTCCTTGAGGTTGCGCCCCCTCAAGCTGTTAGAGTATATAGGGGGCCAATCGAAGGGTTAAGTGGGGTCTTTGAGCTGGCGAAGCTCAATAGAAGATATTATTGTTCGCCAGTGTAAAAGGTATATTTTTTAATTCTTTTTTGAGAGTTTTTTGATTTAATGTTTTATTTTTTTTCATTTATAGACCTCATTTCATCTAGAGCTCCTATCTCTAGTTGAGGGGAGGGAGCATTAGTATAAGTAATTAGCATTAGTTTTTTTTATATTCTAGATATAATTTTATTAAGTTTTGTATTCTTAGATTTTTTCCTTTTTTTGTAGATAATAAATTATATATTAATCATTTATTGAATTTTTTACTATACATTGGTGAATAATATAAACAAGAGACTGATGAAACACCTCAAAAACAATTGAAAAACACATCAAATGTTTTCAAATGCTTTATTCATTCATACATACGTATTCTTTAATTTTAAACACTCTGTATTATTTTATTTCAAATACTCTGTATAATTCTAAATCTCAGATGATAACCTTTGACATTGATATCAATAAACTAGATTGAACAAGTAAAATGTGCTACGTGCTTTCCTTGGGAATGAGATAGTTGGCATCATTCACTTGTCTTGTGAGTCTTAAAATAAATTATTTTCTGAAGAAGTCAATTGTCGCATATGATTCATTATTTTAGTTTTTTTGGTTGAATAAAAATTGAAATTTGCATGTCACAATAGCTAAGACATATTTTCAACTTTTTTTTGAGAAGTTTTTTACTATCAGTCTGTGATATGAGTGGATTGAGTTGAATCAATTTTTTTGGGAACTATTGCAATATAGGTATGTATTAACTTTTTAATATTTTAACTGAATTTACTTCTTCATGCATTAGTCCTAAATATCATAGTATTTATCAATAAGAATTAAAATATGTTTTGCATAATATTTAATATTACACTAATCAGAAAATGACGAGTTTTTAAGTCGATCGAATTGACTGGAAAAATTTGAGAGCCACTGGAATATTGCTATTGTAGTTTGGCGGATGTATCCTCACCCCTAGCAGGTAGCTAGAGGCAACATTCTTGAGTGTGGATTCTTTGAATGGGGGTGAAAAACCCAAGAGAAGTGTGGGTGTCTCGCTTTGTAATTTAAAGTTAGTTGTGTTCGAGATTGTGAAATGTGAAATGTGCTTGTTCATAGTTCCCCGCCAAGATTTTTTCTTGAGAAGTCGTGTAAATTTACTTCAACGTTATAGTATGTATTAGAGCATAATTATTCTTTTTTAGAGGTTTTTCAACTGGATATTGGTATTCAACTAAAATAAGTTCTTTGTCCTGGATTTTGATGCTTCAAAAAAATCAAGAGAAAATTGTTTTGGATGAGCTTGACAAGAAGAATTAGGTGGGTACAATTTTATTTTTTTTGGGGAATTTACAATTTATTTATACATTTCAATGAATTTTTTTAAAAAACTACTCTATACAATAACTACAAGCTATACTTGAATTCCATATAAATAATTGATCTAAACATAGATAACAGTAATAGTTATCAGTATCGCAGAGTAACGAATATATTTCACTGTCTAATTTGATGCTATGTTCTTGTTTTATATTCGAACAGTAGTACATTCCTGATATGATATTTTCAATATTTGTAAACGTAGAAAAAGTAAATACTGGAAAATCGGGGTCATCTAGTAATATATGAGTACAATTTTCACAAAGACGTCTCATATACCAATAGTGAGGTTGTATTTCTGGTAATAACCATAATCTGTATTTCAAATTGATATGATTTTCATTATTAAAACAAAATTGTAGAACATTTTCCATATTTAAATTTTCAATTTGTGTAGGATTAATTGCATAATAATCCCAAGCAGTTGACACTTCATTATACTCGTCATCTGACGATGATGAAGATGTGCTCTCCCAACCTAATGCTATCTCATTCGCCATATTAGCTGTAAGATCAGTATTTATTAGGGAAGGTATTGATTCACAAATTTCATCAAATTGTCTGAAAATATATGATACATTAGGTGACATTTCCAACAAAATATTTGGCTTTTAATATGAAGAATGAAAAAAAATTAATTAATGATTATTATTTTTTTTCTGCTAACAAATGGAAATAAGAATAAAAAATTGAATCTACGTTATTAACTTTCTGTAAAACGAATATTCACAACAATGTCATTCACTTTTTCAATGTGAAAATAAACATTAATTAATTCACTTCTTTGAACATCACTCAAAGTTGCAAAATTATTTGGGAAAAAAACTTTGAATTCCCTCGTTGTTACGATTAGTTTTGGTCCATATCTGGTATTGATTATATCAGCTTTTTTTATTTGATATTTTTCATTTTCATCCAGTTTACCGATGTTTATAGTTGGCACTTGAGCATCTGAAGACCCCAGTGCATTAAAAAAGTCTAGTTTACTCATTTTTTGTTTTTTTTCTATTTTTTGTTCTTGTTTTGCTTTCTTACTGAGAATAAAAAATATATCTTAATATTAATATAAGAAATTATAAAGAGAAACAAACTTACGTATTTTAGGTTGACTTGAGAGTCTATTATGATGGACTGATATGTATTAATTGTGTATTCCCATATTTATAGTGAGAAGAATGTTTTTTTTTCTATAAAAAATATATCAAAATTTGAAAAAATGCAATGGAACCATATGCAAATAAAAAATTATGCAACACATGAAATATTCTTATCAGAAATATATCATTGATTGACATTGGAAAAAAATTCTATAAAAAATATATCAAAATTAAAAAAATGCAATGAAACCATATGCAAATAAAAAATTATGCAACACATGAAATATTCTTATCAGAAATATATCATTGATTGACATTGGAGAAAAAATTGAATGCGCATTCATATAAATAATATTCAACACACAATTATCTTCTTATTAAAAAACTTGTGAAACGGACTTTTATTATTCGTGAATTGCAGAGAGTAACTTGAAGGTAATAACATTGCTCATTGACTTACCAAAAATCAAAAAAACACATATTCAATAAGAATATATATATAGTAATAGGTGTTATAGTAACTATAGTTTCAGAAATGGCTGTTTGGGAAGTTCTAACCTCATCATTCAAAAATCGTATTCATTGTGGGAAAATCACGAATACAGATGATATTATCGACCCTGGGGCATTTTTGGATCAATGCTTATTCATATTGCTGGAGAAAGTGGGACAATTCATTTATGAATACCGATCCCCAGTGAAGATAAACTGTGAGCTGTGTTGTGAATATGTACTTGAAAAACAAGGTATTTTAAAAGAAATCTTAATTTATCATAACTCAAGAATGATGCCCATAACATTGTCTGACGACTTTACTATTTGGTTTGATCAGAATGTAAGAAGTGTCATATTGACTCATATGTCAGAGTTTCAAGAACGGGATAGTGGAAAAGCCCTAAGTAGAATATTAAACTTAAGAGTAAGTTTCAAAAAAAATTCTTACATTTTTTTTTCTTGGAAAAAAAACAAAATTCTCTAGGTTAATATTAGCAAGTATGATGCAACAAATTCTGGAGGATCAACATATATCGATCTTCCCGAATCTATCAAAAACCGGAAAGCTGTGATAAATGTAAAAAATAGTGATAATAAGTGTTTTATTTGGGCACTTTTATCGGCTATGTTCCCCGCTGATAGTCATTCAGATCGTGTTAGTTCATATCCTCAAAATCATAGTGAAATATTCAATTTATCTGATATTCAATTTCCAACTCCACTATGTGAGATAATCAAATTCGAAAAAAAAAATAATATATCAATTAATGTTTATGGAATAAAATATAATACTATAGATAAAAGATATACAATTAACGGCCCCTTACATTACACACATAAAAAGGTTGAACGACATGTCAACTTACTTTTTTGGACAAAAGAAGAGAATGGGCATTATGCTTGGATCAAATCATTATCCCGTCTTTTATCAAGTCAACTGTCTAATTATGGACATAAATGTTACATATGTGATAGATGTTTACAATACTTTTCGAGTGAATGTCTATTAGAAAATCATGAAAGTTATTGTTGCAAAATGGATGCTGTTAAAATTGAAATACCAACAGAAACAGAAATGTGGGTGAAATTCAAAAATTATTCTAGAAAAGAAAGACATCCATTTGTAGTTTATGCAGACTTTGAATGCTTAACAATACCCATTCACACTTGTCAACCAAACACTAGTAAATCATATACATTTGAATATCAGAATCACATAGCATGTGCAGTTGCCTATAAAGTTGTATGTTCATATAATGATTCTTTATCATTTTTTGAATCATATCGCGGACCTAAAGCAGCAAAATGGTTTATTGATAGATTAAAAAATGTTGTAAAAATAGTTGAGACATTCTATGAGAATGAGATTCCTCTTAAAATGAGTAATGAGAATTGGACAGATTTTGATGATGCAACATTTTGTCATATTTGTGAGGAGAAGTTTATCGAATCGGAAGAAAAAGTTAAAGATCACTGTCACCTCACAGGTATTTTATTTTTTCATCAATAAAATATAAAAAAAGATCTCACACTTCCTCAAACAACTTTAGGTTTGTACAGAGGTGCGGCCCATGCAAGCTGCAACTTGAATTATAAACTACCAAAATATATCCCAATTTTTTTCCACAATTTGAGTGGATATGATAGCCATTTAATAGTAAAAGAATTCGGAGTTGATGGAGAGCAAATAACAATAATTCCAAATAATAGTGAAAAATATATTTCATTCTCATTAGCAGTTGGGAAAATGCAGATTCGTTTCTTAGATTCTTTGCAGTAAGTTAACTTCTTATAAATATCAAATAATCCATTAGAAAAAAAAAGCTTTCTCATTTAGATTTTTTTTATGCTTGTAGATTTATGAATAGTTCACTAGAAAAGCTAGTCACATATTTAGACAAAGAAGACTCCAAAATAATGAATAAGTACTATCCAAATAAAGTCAAAAACGATTTATTATTGAGAAAAGGTGTTTTCCCATATGATTATATGAACTCGTGGGATCGAATGGAAGAAACAGTATTACCTCCGAAAGAGCTTTTTTTCTCAAGATTGAAAAATGAGAATATTAGCGCTAAAGACTATGAACATGCTCAAAAAATATGGAATACTTTCAATTTAGATACTTTGGGGGATTATCTAGAGTTATATCTTCAAACAGACGTTATACTTCTAGCTGATATATTCGAAAACTTTCGAAATGTTAGTCTGAAAGCCTATAATTTAGATCCTGCTCATTATTTCACAACACCAGGTATAATATAAAAAAAATCATAATACAACTTTTTATAACTACTTTTTTGTAGGGTTTG
The DNA here is from genome assembly GCA_963989225.1 of Dromius quadrimaculatus. Taxonomy (NCBI): domain Eukaryota; kingdom Metazoa; phylum Arthropoda; class Insecta; order Coleoptera; family Carabidae; genus Dromius; species Dromius quadrimaculatus. Next base: position 29,534,643 of record OZ022326.1, read on the forward strand.
CATGGGATGCTATGTTGAAGCTGACAAGAGTAAATTTACAATTGCTAACTGATATTGATATGATTCTCTTCTTTGAGCAAGGAATCAGAGGAGGAATTTGTCAATGCAGTAATCGCTACGCAAAATCAAACAATAAATTTATGTCTACATATTGTGCAACAGAACAAGAGGCTTATTTAATGTATTTTGATGCCTGCAATTTATATGGATGGTCTATGACGCAATGTCTACCCTATGGTGGGTTTGAATGGTTATCACAAAAAGATATATCAGAGCTTAATGTGATGAATATATCAAAATATAGTTTAATTGGTTATGTATTAGAAGTGGATTTAGAGTATCCAAGACATTTACATGATCTCCATAAAGATTTCCCATTATGTTGTGAGCATGAGAAACCTAAGAACTCCAATATAACGAAATTAATGACAACTCTTAATAATAAAGTAAAATATATTATTCATTATCAAAATTTACAACAAGCTTTAACATTTGGTATGAAATTAACAAAAATACATAGAGCTATCAGATTCAATCAATCATTGTGGCTAAAAAGCTATATTGATTTAAATACAGAGTTTAGGAAGAACGCCAAAAATAATTTTGAAAGAGATCGATTTAAATTGAATAATAATGCAATTTTTGGCAAAAGTATGGAGAATATTCGGAATCACAGAGATATAAAACTTAAAACACAATGGGATGGACGTTATGGGGCTCGAAAAATGGTGATAAAACGAAATTTGAAAAAAATTATTCCTTTTTCTGAAAATTTGGTATCCATGGAATTTAATAAGTTATCAATAAAATTTAACAGACCCATTTATATTGGCATGATAATTCTTGATCTAAGTAAGGTACTTATGTATGATTTTCACTATGATTACGTACATAAAAAATTTCAAAAACCTAAATTATTATATCAAGATACTGACTCACTAATTTATCGCTTCACTGAAAATCCCTATAAAATTATAAGAGAAGATTTGCACCGATTTGATACTTCAAACTATTCTAAAGATAATCACTATGGAATACCTCAGGCAAATGCAAAAATTGTTGGATTGTTTAAGGATGAAAATGGTGGAAAAATTATGAGCGAATTTGCAGGGCTTAAATCCAAAATGTATTCATATAGACTGGAAAACAACGAATCATTTTCTAAAGTAAAAGGAATATCCACTACAGTTACTAGAACATTGACTATAGATGATTATAAGAATGCATTATTCCAGAATAAAAAGTTATATCGCACACAAAACAATATCATATCAAGAAATCATAACATTTTTTCAGTTGAAATTAATAAACTCACTTTAAATGCAGATGATGATAAGCGATACTTATTAGAAGGGAACACAGATACATTACCTTGGGGGCACTATTCTATTTGTGAAGAAAACAATAGTCAGGAGTGTAATAATATTATTATAATAGATTAATTTTTTTAATGTAATATATGAGGGAAAAAATTTACAATAGTAATTAGATGCTCACACTATAAAACATTGTCTTTATGTATCCATGAATTATGTGATGAGTCAAACCCTAACCATTTTACATATACTTGTGAACCTTTTTTCTTCAAAACTTTCTCAACTAAATAAATATTTGGATGTTTAGTTTTTTGGAGTTCTTCCTCATAAAATCCACCTGCGATTGATTTATCTTGATAATCTTTTAACCTGTATGTTATTGGGTTTGTTAAATTTATTTTTGAAATAGTAAAAATTTCAGTTGACCAGTTGGGTGTGTAACCTTTTTCAAGAACATTTTTCAATTTGGATACTCTAACAGAATCACCAACCATCAATTTACCTCGACCTCTTATTTTTATATTATTATAAACTGTATCCAATAAATATTTTTTATTTTTATTATTAACACTATTTGGAGTCATTTTTATTGTGCTATGTTTTGTATTATTATAAGAGTTGAATAATTTCGGTAGAATATTTATCCATCTATGTGAACCACGATAGCTAAACTCACGATACATATTATTCTTCAAAGTTCGATTGAATCTCTCGACAACACTTGCTTTTAAATTACTATATGTTGAATAATGATTAATATTATAACTTTGCATCATTTTCTCAAACTTTTTATTATAAAATTCTTTTCCATGATCAGTTTGTAGATTTGAAGGTCGCCTATTTTGTTGAAAAATATTTTCAAAAGCATTTACTATTGCATCAGCAGATTTTGTTTTGATAGGTTTAGCCCAAGCGTATTTAGAAAAAACATCAATCACTGTCAACATATATTTATTACCACTATTTTCTCTTGCATAAGGAATCATTTCCACTAAATCAGCTTGCCACAAATCATCAATATCTCGAGTTATAACTCGACGTCTAACATAATTCCTTCGGGCTGGTTTATGTAGTTCATCCACTATAGTTTTTTTTGACATTTTTTGTATAGTTCTATTCTTAGAGACAATTTTTCTAGATTATAATTCCATATAACTTAATATGACTACCTGCAGGTATTTCACCGAAAGAAAATACACAATTCTATAAAATCCTAAATCTTCTCTATATTGTTTATTCGAAGATATTGCTTGAACTTTCATTTCAAATAAATGAGGCATCTCATATTCATCACATTGCTTTTATAATAACATCTATCTCCATTTTTCCTTATCTCCATTTTTTTTATACATCAAAAAAATTTAATAATTTTTTTACTTTGGTGAAAGTCTTCTTTTTGAATTAGTTTCACAGCTTCAACTTAATGCTCTTTAGAATCTTCATATATTTTGTTTAAAGACTCTTTCGAGTCGATCGTTTGTAGTTTCTTCAAATTTTCACGTAGTTTATCCAAAGCCTCTAATTGCTGTTTTTGTTTAAAATTGGATGAATTATCTTCTATCAAATCACTTTCATCTTTGCCAATTGTTCTATTATTTCTATACACTTCTTCCTCAATTTTATCTTTAACTACATTTTTTAATTCATTTATTTTATGTTGTATCACTATGATTTTATTGTTGATAGTTTTTTCTACGTCTTTAATACGCTCATCCAAATATTTCTTCGTTATAATATCACTCGAATCATGTATTTTCCCAATATTTGAAAATTGTCTTCCATTTAAATCTATATTTCCATAAATATCATACCTTAATATTGAATTATTTGACTCATTTCTTTTTCTCTTTGAAAATCGTCTATCAAATTTATCTACCGACATAATTAATAGTTCTCAATCTCTCTAAGTTAAAATAAAAGCTTCTTCTCTTGACAGCAGATATAATAATGTTCATTTTTGAAGTGAATTCATTCTATTATATTACATTCTCTCAATTCTTCAAGTATTGACATAATTTCATTATCATGATTTGTGTGTCCACTCTGTTTGGATGCTAATAATAATTGTAATCTATTAACCAATTCGTTTGCATTATCCCAATAGACATACTCGCGTTTATAATTGGAGAATTTCATGTTGAATGGTAAAACTCCAAAACCTGTAGGTGAATATTTTTTGGTTTGCACTTTTTTTCTTGTTGAAGCTCGAAACCCTTTTTTTTCACTTGAAAACGGTTTAATTATTTTGGAATATTTTGGATAAGTGGATCTTTTCAACATATTATTTGATTGCTTATGTGCTTGTGTATGATTTAAAATTCTTAAATATTCGTTTACATCTTCCGCAGTATAATGTTCAGGATTTTTCATGAATATGAGTTCATAAAGTCCTTTTGTTCCATTATATACTTGATCATCAATTATTATTATTTTTTTTTTTTTTTTATTTAACTTTATTTTATTTACAACTGGCCTAAAGAAAGGCCATCTAGCAAATCTGATGTATGAGATAGTAACATGCGAGAGGTTAATACCCAGTGGCATTCCCTCATTGGAATCCAATATTATATAACATAATGAATTAAATAAAACTTAAATCAAGTGGTTTTGTTCGTTTCAAACGTCTAAGTTCATGTTCATTGTTTAGTAGATTTATGGCAAGTTCATTGGGATGGTTATTAAGTTTATCTTCATATCGTGCAGCAGATTTCCGGATGTATTCTTGTATGTATTCGATTTTGAGGTCCTTATGTAAGGTATGATTATTTACATACCACGGCGCGTTCGCTATAAGACGTAGCGTTTTGCTCTGAAATCTTTGTATCAGGTCCGTGTTTGACTTTTTTGCACATGCCCATAATTGTATACCATAAGCCCATATTGGGATGATGATGACTTTATATAGTAAAATTTTATTTTCTAAAGACAATTTTGATTTAGGCCCCAGCAGCCAATACATTTTTTTGATTTTGATATCTAATTGTTTCCTCTTAGATTTTAGATGTTTCTGCCATGTTTGTTTCTTTTCTAATTTCATTCCTAAGTACGTTACTTCCTCTTTTGTGTCCAGTAGCTTTTCATTTATTTTAATCCGCGGGCATGTTACATTCCTATTTGTAAAGACGACGTGCGTCGATTTCTCTTCGTTAATTTTAATTTTCCATTTCCTGGCCCAGTTTTGTATGTCGTCGATGGCTCTTTGTAATGTTAAAGATGTTTCGTTTGGATCTTCATTTGTTGCGATGATTGCAGTATCATCTGCGTATGTAGCTATAGTGATTTCTTTGGGATAAGGCATGTCCGCTGTGTATAGCTGGTAAAGAGTTGGACCTAATACACTCCCTTGTGGTACACCAGCACTAATTTTATACAGATTTGATTCATTTTCTTTCACCTGTACTCTAAAGAAACGATCTTCTAGATAAGATTTGATAATGCTGAAGTACTGATGTGGTAGGTTTTTCTTTATTTTGTATAAAAGGCCATAGTGCCATACCTTATCGAAGGCTTGACTAATATCTATGAATACACCAGAACATACTTTTTTTTGTTCTAGACTGACTTCGATTTCATTCACAATGCGATGAACTTGTTGTATTGTGGAATGTTTCTGCCTAAAACCGAATTGGTGTTCTGGGATTAGGTTCCTTTCTTCGATTTCCGTGGAGAGCCTCTTTAGCAATAATTTTTCAAAGAGTTTCGAAAATAGCGGCAACAGTGATATGGGCCTATACGATTTCACTTCATGTGAGGGTTTACCAGGTTTAAGGATCACAATTACGTTTGCTAGTTTCCATTGGACAGGAAAATGTAGTGTTCGTAACATCGCGTTGAAAATGTATGCGATTAATGTTGTTGCTTTTTTCGGTAGTTCTTTTAGTATTTTAGCGGTTATTAAATCGTGCCCTGGAGATTTCTTGTTATTTAGAAATTTAATTTCTGTAATAACTTCTTCAGGACTAAAGTATTTAATTGGCAAGGACATTTGTAGTGTAGATTCGATGTAGTTTTCTATTTCATCTTCTTCGTCTGGAGTTATAGCTGTCGAATGTGGTTGAAAAACAGTTGAAAAATATTTAGCAAAGGTTTCTGCTTTCTCCGATTCTTCTCTCGCCCAGGTTCCATCTTCGTTTCTAATTGGAGAAATGTGTTGTTTTGGCCTTTTCAAATATTTTGTCGCCTTCCATAGAGAATAGTCTTTTTCAGCTGTAGCAGAGAGGCTATTCAAATACGATTGGAACGTTTCATTTTTTATTTTCTGTATTATATTTTTAACTTCTTTGCTTATTTTATTCAGTTCGGTTTTATCATCTGGATGCCTAGTACGTTGCCAAATATGTCTTATTTTTCTTTTTTCTAGTATTTTATCTCTCAAATATTTTGGGTAGTTTGTAGTATTCTCGTTTTTCTCTCTAGTATATGAAGTGGAGTCCCAGGCAGCGTTCTGAATGAGTTTAGTAATGTTTTCTACTGCTTCTTCCACATCGTCTTGGGTTTTAAGTGATATTTGGAGATTTATCCCATTGTTTATGAATTTTCGGTACGCCTCCCAGTTGGTGCTTTTGTTATGAAGAACTGGCTTTGTTTGATAAGTTATTATCTTAGAGCTTAAGGTGAGTATAACAGCTGAATGGTCCGATGTTAGATCGTAATTGGACTCAATATGAGTATAATTTTGGGATATGCTTTTTGTAATGAAGAAGTCTAACAAATCTGGTAGTTTGTTGACATCGGTAGGCCAGTAAGTTGGTTTTCCTGTGCTAATAAAATTATACCCTTTGGCTGCAATAGTTTTACGTAGTTCTTGTCCTTTTGGGTTTGTAGTTCTTGTGCCCCATTGAGGGTGTTTGGCGTTATAATCGCCACCCGCGATAAATCGGTCATCTAATTTAGAGAAATATTCTTCAAAGTCTTGTTGGTTGATTTTGTGCTTTGGGGGACAATATACTGCAGAGATTGTTAAGTTACCGTAATTGTCTTTTATTTTTATGTTTGTTGCTTGAATATGACTCTTTTGATATTTTCCAATTTCAAAGTGCTTGATTTTGTCTTTAACTATGATGGCTGTACCTCCATGAGCTGTACCGTCAGGGTGATTAGTATGATATGTGCTGTAGTTGGGAATTTTAAAGTAGTTTTTTTCTGTGAAATGTGTTTCACTTACTAAAATTATATCAATTTTTTGTTCATTGATGAATACTTCTATCTCGTTTCGGTGCTGTGCCAAGCCATTGGCATTCCATAAACCAATTCTTAACGTACTATCCATTGAGTTTAGTTGTTAACGTTGTAAGAAGTTGTAGTATCATCGTATTCTGTTGCATTAACTGGTTTATCATTACTTCAAATTTGTTTAAGAACTTAGTTAGGAATGTTTCTGTACCCAACTCAGTCGAGGGCATTTCATAATGTGCATAGTTGGTCTTTGCCATTTGAGCGTAGGTTACATCTTCTTTTCTTGTTGAAGAAGGGTTTATAATGGGTAAATTGTTGGTTCTGTGTAGTATGTTTGAGTTCAGATTTTTTCTAGCTTTTTGCAATTCTTTGTAGGCTGTACAGCCTTTATAGTTTGCCGGGTGGGGACCCATACAATGTATGCACTTAGGTGGCGTATCTTTAGTCTTATTGCAGTCTCTGTATGAATGATTTTCAGCACATTTTACGCAATAGTATGGCTTTTTACAGTAGGTTTTCGTATGTCCGAATTCTTGACACCTTGTGCATTGCGGAATGTCTCTTTTCTTTTTCGGTGGTTCTACAGTTATTTTTGTGTTTAGTAGGTACTGGATGTCATATATTTTCTTGTTGTTGTCTGATGGCTCTTGATCAACAAAAAACATTGGGAGTGGCTCTTTAGTTTTCCAGTTTCTTATATTGGTTACCTGTCTGATGGCGAGTCCTTTTTCTTCCAAAGCTGCCTTGATATCTTTTGCGGATACAGACTGGTGAACGTTCTTTATAACTGCGCGGTACGCTCGTTCTTCTTTTGGTTGATATGTATGATAAGCGATGTTGTTGGTGTTTAGAAAATGTATTAGTTTTCGATACGAATCAGGGGAATCAGTATTGATTTTTACATTATCACTTGAGAGTGTTTTACATATAAACTCATTTTTTCTCAGTACGGTTTCGATACTTAGGAGCATTCGTTGATAGTCCGTAACATTTTGTACATATATTGGTGGTGGCTTTGAAGTATTCTTAATTTGATCTTCGTTTGATTCATCGTTTAAGACTGCAAACCTATTTGATGCATTATAGACTTGAGATTTTAGAGTTGAGCCAATGCTTTTGATTCGCTTATCAATTTGTTCTGTTTGTTTATCTGATTCTCGCGTTCTTTTTGTACTATGTTTCTTAGTTACTGTTTGCCAGCCTAGTCCAGAATCAGGTGATTGTTGTAGTTGCATTTGTGATGCTGAGGAATTTCCTAAAAAGTTTGTTATAGGAGACATTTCTCCTAGTTCAATAGTGTGAATTATTGGGCTAACATATAGTGGAGTGGTTATTGGTGTTGTTTGTGTTGTCGTTGTCGTATATTGATATGAGGAAGCTAGAGTATTTGTCGTATTAGTTAGGGTGTTTGTGACTGTACTTAGTCCTCCACTGGTTAGTTGCATATTTGCTGTTATTATTTTCAATAGAGTTGGCGACACTGGTTACGCAGAGCACTCAACGTGCGCAAGTAAGGTGCGCGCTCACTATCACGTGTCTTAGTAGACTTTTATGCTTAGATATCACTCTTAATTAGTTGTATTAAACTTAAATTTATACACTGTTAAGATTAGCACACACTGAAAATTATTTTCATCTCACAATAGTACTTTAAATGTTGATAGTTCTAGCAAGAATATAGTTCAAATTTTTTCACTAACTTCAATATTCTGATCACACTGTTGCCAACCGCGCATATATCAATTATTATATCATTTTTATCTATTTCTATCTCTTTTTTACCCAATATAAATTTATCACGATCTTCTATATATTTTATTGCATAAATAGTATCCAAATCCTTATCTTTATTCAAAAATTTCAGAAGATATTCACTAGCCAAGTCTCCAAATTTTAGCTTTAGGGATTCCATTTCGGTTTGCCCTTGAGGAGTATTCAAAATACCTCTAGCAACTGAAGTTGGTGACATTTGAGGTGTGCTTTCAAATACTTCCTCATTGTCACTGCTTTCATTCACTTCCACTTTAGCAGAACTTGTTGGTGTATCAAATTCTAATTTTGGAATTGGATGCTGTTTCAATTTTTTTTTATGTATCCTTATTTTCTTTGAATTTGAGGGTATTTCTTTTGCTATAGTGTTTTCACTATTTATTTCATATTTTGTATTATTCACTAGTTCTTGAAGTGGTTGTGTTATAGGTTTAAATGTTTCTTGTAACATAATATCACTATTCATTTTATTATGTTTCAATGAATTGAACTTTTGTTTGAGCACTTTACTCACTTTAATTATTTCGTGGAGCGTTTTTTTATTATCCATTATAGTAAACTCCTAGATGGATTTGAGATTAAGAAATGTATCCAATTCTTTGCGATATCGACCTTCTTGCTCACTATCCTTATCTATAACTGCGAATCCATATTTACTATCCCAACATTTTATACAGAATTCTTTAAATTTATTAAATGTCATATCACTATTTACATGATCATCATATATATGATGTAAATTGGTTTCATCTTGTTTAAATATGATGATAAAATTTGCATTATCCCTAATCAAATGTTTTGGTATTTTTGCATATGATTGTGAAAGATAAAAACAATCAATCTCATTATGTCTACCCATACTAAAATAATCACGCATACAATCTTGTTTATCACATGCAATATCATCAAAAACAATTATTGAATAGGATCGCGCTTCATTTGGTTTTAAAATTTCAGTATCCACATTATAGGAGAAATATTTCATACCCTTTACTCTAGAAACACATTTTTCTAGAAATTTATATTTTGGTTGTTGTGAAGACTTAGAGTATACATAAATATTTTTGAATTTCAATCCATTTGGATGTGTAAGAAGACTAAGAAGAATATTAGTCTTTCCACAATTACTAGGACCCACAATAATACTTCTTATACTATTAGGTAAAAGTTTGCTATGTTTTTTCAAGTGAGAATTAGTTTGTATAGCATCAAAATTGTGAACTGAAAGATGCTCTTTCTGCTTAATGAATTCCATGATTACTACTAATCTTTTATATAAAAGCTGTTGTATATATACAAATAAGGTCAGTACTAAAAAATTATTCAATGTTAACATATCACAGAGCTGGTAAAGGTTTACTTAATAAGGCAATTAACTCATTACCTATTGAATTGCACATACCAGGTTATCAATTTTGTGGTCCAGGAACTAAATTAGATAAGAGATTGAAAAGAGGTGATACGGGTATAAATCCATTGGATGCTGCATGTCGTGAACACGATATTTCATATTCCCAAAGCAATAATTTGGAAGATAGACATAAAACTGATAAAATATTAGAAGAAAGAGCGTGGAATAGAGTAAAATCGAAAAATTCAAGTTTTGGTGAACGAGTTGCTGCTTGGACAATAACAAACTCTATGAAAGCTAAACAAAAACTTGGTATGGGTATAAAAAAAAAAACGAAAAAATCAAAGAATCAGCGAGTACTGAAAACACCAAAAAAATATGGTGGATTTTTACCTGTAGCAGCACTGATTCCATTAATTGGAAAGGCTTTAATTGCTGGTGCTGCAAGTGGTGCTGCTTCATATGGTGTAAAAAAAGCCCTAGGTAGTGGTTTATATTTGAAACCTCATAAGCATGGTGCGGGAATTAAAAAAAAACGAAAAAAAACAAAGAAAAGAAATTGCCAAAAAGGCCATTAAACACTGATGATATAATCAAATTTGCTCGTGCTCATAAAATAAAATATTTCCGAGGTGTATATATGCGTGATACATTACCTAAAAAACCATTAAAAAATGAGTCAGCAGTTATTAATCTCGATTCCTTTGCAAGAGCTGGTACACATTGGGTTTCATATATAAAAAAAGGTGAAAACGTTGAGTATTTTGACAGTTTTGGAAATTTAGCTCCACCAATAGAATTAATCGAATATTTTGGAAACAAGGCTAACATCACATTCAATTATAAGCGCTATCAAAAATTTAATTCTTTCAATTGTGGTCATTTGTGTTTGAAATTCCTTATAAAATCCACAAAATAATTGTTGAATACATCAGTATAGAAATGGAGTCGATAACAATTACACTTAGTGGAAATACGTCTACACTAAGTGCAGACTTCTTTCCACCAATTGATTTGAAGAGCAGTGATTATGTAATTGGATTGATCAACTTTGAATCATATCATTCAATACCAAATATTGATACAACAAATAATAAATTTTATTATAAAACCAATTCAAGTACAAATACAGATTTTCAAGTAATATCTATTCCAGTTGGGTCATATGAAATTGAGAATATTAATAATATATTGAAAAAAGAATTAGGAGATCCAAATTATGATTACGATTTCGAGGAGAAACTTTATACCAATAGAATAGAAAGAGAGAAAAATGTTGCACGTAATTTCATAAGTTTAAAACCAAATACTAACACTTTAAAATGTGAGCTTAGGAGTACTGTTGATATTGATTTCACAAAAGATGATTAAATTGGATCTTTATTGGGGTTTAAAAAGCGAATATTAGAAAGGAATGTTGTTCATGAAAGTGATCTACCTGTCAACATAGTTAAGGTGAATGCTATATTAATTGAATGTAATATTGTGACTGGATCATATAAGAATGGATTACCCATGCATATTTTACATGAGTTCTATCCAACAGTAGAGCCTGGGTATAAAATCAATGAGGTTCCTTCAAATGTGATTTATTTACCAGTGAACACTCAAACCATAAACAATATAACTGTAAATATTGTTGATCAAGAAAGGAAACAAATAAATTTTCGTGGTGAAACAATAACTATTAGATTACATTTGAAAAAAATTTTATAAAATGGGTATTAGTTATAAAAGAATGCAAACAACAACGGAAAAAATCAGTTCACCATCAACTATAAAAGTGTTAACAAGAGAAAATAAAAATTTCTTGAAATCACTCGGTTTAAAACTAAAAAGAGATCAAAAACTAAAACAAAAACAATGAATAATATTTTAGATATTACATCTGGTGTTACTTTCAATGATGCAATAACACGTGTTGAAATACATAATCATCAACCTATTATTGCATCAGCATTTAATAATTGTGATGAAATACGAATTCAAATCCAACAGCAAGATATCTATACGTTGCCTAGTCAAAGTTTTCTTTATATTGAAGGTAAACTATTAAAAGAAGATGGTAGTAAGCCTCCTGTGGATGCAAAAATAACAAATAATGGAATTGCATTTTTATTTGATGAAATTAAATATTCAATAAATAGTTTTGAAGTTGATAAGACGAAAAATATTGGAATTAGCTCAACTTTGAAAGCATATGCTTCATTAAATAAATTTGAAAGTGATAATCTTGAAAATGCTGGTTGGGGACTCAATATAAACATTCTAGATGAAAATGGTAATTTTAATATATGTGTTCCACTGAAAATGTTGCTTGGATTTTGTGAAGATAATAATAGAATATTGGTGAATGTTAGACAAGAATTGGTGTTAATTAGAGCCAGAAATGATAATAATGCATATATTTGTACAGAAAATTTGAAATTTATTCTGAACAAAATTCAATGGCGTGTTCCTCATATATATGTTAATGACGAATATAGATTGAGATTATTGAAAATTGTCAACTCAAATCATTTCTTGAAATGTCCATTCCGTTCTTGGGATTTATATGAATATCCAATTCTTCCTTCAGCAAAAAAGCAAATTTGGTCAATTAAATCATCAACTCAATTGGAAAAACCAAGATTTGTTATTGTTGCTTTCCAAACAAATCGAAAAAATTTGAAAGATAAAAATAGTAGTCATTTTGATAGTTGCAATTTAGCGAATATTAAGCTATATTTAAACTCAGTTTCTTATCCATATGACAATTTGAATCTAGATTTCAAAAATAATCACTATGCACTTCTTTATGATATGTACACGAAATTTTCCAAGGTCTACTATGATTTTCATGATACATATATTGGTCCTATTCTAAATAAAACAAATTTCAAAACATTTGCACCGATAACAGTAATAGATTGTTCCAATCAAAACGAAGCAGTAAAAAATAGTTCAGTTGATATACGTCTGGAGTTTGAATCAAATGATATATTTCCCGAGAATACGAGTGTTTATTGTCTTATCATACATGATCGCATTATCGAATATAATCCACTCACTAGTGCTGTTAGAGCTTCAGTATAAATTGAACTGCGAAAGAGCTAACTGAAATATGGAATTAATTGTTGATATACAAGGCTTCAATGCCAGAGATTATATAATAGTGGCAAAAGAAATTGCAATTCTTACAAGAGATGGCAACAAATTGGAACATTTTTTCTTCAAAGAACCATTTCCTTGGAATAAGTTGGAACATAAATATAGAAAACAAGCAGGATGGTTGTATAACAATCACCATGGTTTAAAATGGAGTGATGGATATATACAATATAATGAAATTCCAAATGTGATTCTACCAATATTACAAGGTGCATCAACAATATATGTCAAAGGGGATATGAAGAAAACCTTTCTAGAATCTTTCAACTTGAATTCCACAATAATTTCTTTGGGGGAAGAATGTAAGTCTCTTCAGAGCTTTCCATCAAATAAATCATGTTTCAGACATTCTAATAATTGTGCAATTAGTAATGTTTATAAAATAAAAAGTCACTTAGACTATAATGAAATGTATAACATCATGAATATATAAATATATAATAGAAACTACAATGTTATTTTTGAATTATTAAATTTATTTTCAGCCACATTAACCCCTTTTACCCCCTCCATTCTCTGTTAATACATTTATCATTTTAACTTTTTGCCTTTTTTCCATATAAAGTTGAAGTATCTCATAAATCATATATTAGCTATTCAAACACTGTAGAACATGGTTCAGAAAGTGGTTCTAGTTATTTTGATTATAATTATCGTGAGTAATTGTAAAAGTGTGAAAAAAGAAAATTTTGAATCAATTATTGATTACTTATTTACATATGGATATCTTAATGTGAGTGAAGAGGAGGTCTTTAGTTCAACTGATAAAGATCCATCGTATCTAACAGCACTGAACCTATTACAAACTAATTTTAATTTAGCGCAATCCAATGAAACAATTGAAAATGTTTTGAAACTCATTTCATCTCCTAGATGTGGTGTTAAAGATATGAATGTTTATAATACTCATTATATATTATGGGGAAATTCTACAATTACTTGGGATTCAAAAAGAACAACTAGTATTGTTCAATATTTAATTGAAAAAGCTTTCAATTTATGGTCTAAATATACAAATTTAAATATTATACATTCACCATATAATGAAAATGCTACTATTTATATTTCATTTGGAGGAATTCAACATTGGGATTTCAAGAAACGGGCTAGATGCAGGTCTCATTTTGATGGGGAGGGTATGATATTGGGGCATGCTGAATTTCCAAGCTTAAGCATGCATTCAGAAATTCATATAGATAATGCAGAACAATGGTACTATGGTATGGATCCCCCTTCCAATAGTGAAGAGAAGAGTCTTTTTGCTGTTTTAGTCCATGAAATTGGCCATGCATTAGGAATTAGGCATTCAAATGATAAGAATGCAATAATGTATCCAATATATACAGAAAAAATATTCCAAAATAGTAATTATTATGATTTACACATTGATGATATAAATGCTATTCAATCATTATATGGAAAAAACATTAAGTCATTGATAACAACAACGACAAAGGCACCGACAACGACAAAGGTATGACCAACAGAAGGAACACAGAAACCAATTACAACAACCGAAAAAACTCATAATAAGCGGAAAACAAATTCAGATTCTTCTCCAGACTTATGTAGCTTAAAAAATGTCAATAAATTTCTAATCGTAAGAAAAAAATTATATATATTTTATAATAAGTGGGTCTGGGTGAAAAATTTGAATGAAAAAAACTTTGATCCGGAGCCATATCTTATAACAGATTGGTTAAATTTTCTTCCAAAAAATTTCTTGAGAATGAATGGTATTTACCAAAGACCAAATGGAAATATTGTATTATTCATAGATAACGTAAGTTATAATATAAAGTTTCCATCTTTAGAATTGGAAAATATTGCCAATCCCTACCATCAAAATAGTATAACCTATATTAATGGAGCTGTATCTACCAATAGTGGTCAAACATATATATTTCATAAAAATAATTCTTTCATAAAAATTGATGAATGCAGATTTTTCGCTTCAGAAATCGGAAGTGTAGATGATGAGTTCCCCGGTATTCCAAATAATATAGAATCTGTATTCAAGTATACAAATGGACGATTATATTTTTTTATTAATGATTATTATTATGAATTTGATGAATTCTCAAAGTCAGTTGTAAAAGCAGAGAAATTCAATCTTTCTATGTTCAATATTGATTGTCCCAATATCAATTTATATGAGCAATTGAAAATACTACTATCAAAAATCTTGTATTCACAATAATTGTTTTTCTTATTTTTTTTTTCTTACTCCCCACCATCAGCCCCCTCCTCCACCTCTTACCTCTTACTGTATATATAATTCCATACAAACTTTGTTTTTTCAACATTGTAATAATTTCATTACTCTAAATAATAGTAAACTACAGATTGCGGTATATATTTTTTTGAAAAATGTCAAATAATAGTGAAATAGTCTGTTTGAAAATAATAGCATATGATTTGCTAAACATAAAATATCATTGTGATCTAATAAAAGAAGAAGATATTGGAAGCTATAGGAACATGATTGAATCAACTTCAAGCAAATGTGATTATAATGATAATTCACTTCTCAAATTAATTGGAAAGCTGGCTCCAATAGCATATATTTGCAAAAAAATAAGTAAGGAGAAATTTGATTTAATATTGGAATCATTTAGTGGAATGAATTTATTGCAAATTTGGGGAAGACTTCCGCTAGAGTATAAATTACATCCTAAAGTTATATTGAAATTACCATGTGTGGAGCATACGAATCTACCAATCCATCATATCCATATTGATGGACCACCACCCAACATTGAAAACTGTCAGTCTTGTAAGACCGAATTTGAAATGTATCATCAAAAATATTCCAATAAATAAAAGAAAAAAAGATTAACTTATAGAGATATTTATTCATTCAATTTTTTTTGTCAACAAAATATTTATATTCATACATATACATTTTATTTTCTATAATCATAAATACAATTTATTATTATTCATTATTCTGATTGTTTAGCCGATTGTTTTTTGAAGTAGTAATAATTTCAATTGACGCTAAAATTACATTATTATAATTTAATATTATTTCTTTCATTGCTAAATTATAAACATTATTTGTTTCACCAATTATATTTTTAATATTTGTGTAAATATCACCATCACAAGAAGATGCTTGTCGCATTACACTCAAATAATAATCCAAGAAATTTAATGATTCTAAATAATTGATGATGTCATCTAAGTGATTAGTATTTTTAAATATATTGCGAATAGATGTATCACTTAGATAAATTTGATTATTCTGTGACTCAATTATCATAATTTTATCATTTTCTATAACATCAAATAATAATTTATGATTTGAAATCGAATATGATTCAACAACTGAAAGTACCCTCTAAAATCCTATAATAATATTATAGCACCTAAGAAACTCATACCAGTCAAGTCGTTTAAAATCGACGAACTTGTCAATTCTACTATTGTATATTCTAATAATAGTTTCTAAATTGTCTGTTGGATCAAATCCAATGTGTATCCAAATATTCGTATTTAGCAAAAATCTATGTTCCATAATCAATTTAGATTTGACGAAACCTCTAGAGAGTGCTAAGTCAAATTCATATAGACCCTCCACTACTTCTTCAACGACTTGTGCTTCTGCTTGTTCTGCATTATTCTCAAGAAGAGGAACTTCATTTAATATTTCTTTATTTTTATTCATATTAGTTTTTCTTTTTGTTTTTGTTGCCAATGCATCATTTTGATTGATATGCTTGCAGGATGGTTTCGTATGAAGTGGATACTTTCTTTTCTTCATATTGTTGTCAGTATTTTCATTCACTTGCTGTAAATGAATATTTTTTAAAAAATTTCTCTTGAAAAAATTAATTGAAATTACTTACCATTTTTGTCATTTATAGATAATAGTTTTTTTCTTGAAAGATATAATAATAGAAAACTGAATAGTTTGTATCACTTGGAGTTTCAAACTCATACTGAATTTAGTATGCAAAAATTTTTCTACATATATAAATAAGACATTGATAACCTCAAACATGGGATCACAAGTGATGCAGATAAAACATTGCATCCGTTAATTATTGTGAAACAAAAATAATTAATCCAAAGTCTAAAATTTATGATTTGATGAGTGGAATATTTATGCGGATAAAACATTGCATCACTCAATTATTGTGAATCAATTGCAAAAATTGGTTAATAGAATATTCTGATTTTTTTTCCCTACTAGCTAATTTATTGAATGATAAATTGCGCTACTCATAATATAAAGCCCGATCTTAATATTTACTTCAATATGTAGTTCGTCTAGTGAATAATAGATAGCGTCACACACAAGAATAGAAATCTTTTTTATTAAACGCTAGTTAGTTTATTGAATAATAGGTGACACCATTCGTCACACAACTCAAAAAGATGGCGTTACTGGTAAATGTATAAATAACGTCACAGAGACTTTTTTATCCACGTCAATTAGTAGTTCATTTACTAGAAAAAAGATAGCGCCACACACAAAAAAGAAATCTCTGCATTTAACGTTAGTTGACGTTATTATTGTCATTCATGGTACAGAGATCTATCACATCAATTAGTAGTTCATCTAGTGGATAATAGATGGCGCCACACGCAAAAAAGAGAAAAATAGAAATCTTCTCCATTCAACGCTAGTTAGTCTGTTGGATGATAGGTGGCGCCACTCACCACTGCTCAAGAGATGGCGCCACTCGTAAATGTTCTGATAACGTCACCGCTGTTTAGATAACGTCACTGCTCGCGTTATCTTTGAAATCTTAGATCGTTATCTGGTCCAGAATCGGTGTTACATCACTACTCACATAGATCTATCTAATACAACATAATACGCATAAATCCATCCTCGAATGCAAAAAATTTTGCGTTTCCAGCGAGTTATCAGCATTTTTTTTTTGAGTCTCGTTGAGAAATTTTTGATTCTGTAAATCTGCTCAGAAGCAAGATTTTGCTTCAAAAATGCGTTATATGGCTGAATGTAGCACCAAATACATCATATTTTGTGTTCTCAGAGTGCTATTTGCAGTTTTCAAACTTTGAGATAAGTCGAGATCACGCTTTTCCGCGCAGATTCTCACAATCAAAAAGTTCATATTCCTATCTAGGACCCCATAATATGTATGAATCTATCGACAAAAACATCGTATCCCGTGTTTTCAGAGCGCTATCGGCAGTTAAATAAAGTTTAAAATGAATCATAATTACCACATTCTGAGCAGTTTCAAAAAATCGCAAATCACATGAATCTATCCAATACAACATAATACGCATGAATCTGTCCTCAAATGCACAAAATTTTGCGTTTCCAGCGAGTTATCAGCGTTTTTTCTGAGTCTCGTTGAGAAATTTTTGGATCTGTGAATCTGCTCAGAAGCAAGATTTTGCTTCAAAAATGCGTTATATGGCAGAATCTAGCACCAAATACATCATATTATGTGTTCTTAGAGTGCTATTTGCAGTTTTACAAACTTTGGAATAAGTCGTAATCACGCTTTTCCGCGCAGATTTTCACAATCAAAAAGTTCATATTCCTATCCAGGACCTTATAATATCTATGAATCTATCGACAAAAACATCGTATCTTGTGTTTTAAGAGCGCTATCTGCAGTTATAGGAAGTTTGAAATAAGTCAAAATTACCACATTCTGAGCAGTTTCTAAGTATCGCAAGTCACATAAATCTATCCAATAAAACATAACACGCATAAATCCGTCCTCAAATGCACAAAATTTTGCGTTTCCAGCGAGTTATCAGCGTTTTTTCTGAGTCTCGTTGAGAGATTTTTGATTCTGTAAATCTGCTCAGAAGCAAGATTTTGCTTAAAAAATGCGTTATATGGCAGAATCTAGCACCAAAAACATCATATTTCCTGTTTTCAGATTGCTATTTGCAGTTTCACAAACTCTGGAATAAGTCGAAATCACGCTATTCCGCGCAAATTTTTTCAATCAAAGAGTTCGTATTCCTACCCAGGACTTCATAATATGTATAAATCTATCAACAAAAACATCGTATCTCGTGATTCCAGAGCGCTATCTGCAGTTATATGTAGTTTGAAATAAGTCAAAATTACCACATTCTGAGCAGTCTCAAAGTATCGCAAATCGAATGAATCTATCCAATATAACATAATACGCATGAATCCGTCCTCAAATGCACAAAATTTTGCGTTTCCAGCGAGTTATCAGCGTTTTTTCTGAGTCACGTTGAGAAATTTTTGATTCTGTAAATCTGCTCAGAAGCAAGATTCTGCTTCAAAAATGCGTTATATGGCAGAATCTAGCACCAAATACATCATATTTTGTGTTCTTAGAGTGCTATTTGCAGTTTTACAAACTTTGGAATAAGTCGAAATTACGCTTTTCCGCGCAGATTTTCACAATCAAAAAGTTCATATTCCTATACAGGACCTCATAATATGTATGAATCTATCGACAAAAACATCGTATCCCGTGTTTTTAGAGCGCTATCTGCAGTTATAGAAAGTTTGAAATAAGTCAAAATTACCACATTCTGAGCAGTTTGAAAGTATCGCAAGTCACATAAATCTATCCAATAAAACATAACACGCATGAATCCGTCCTCAAATGCACAAAATTTTGCGTTTCCAGCGAGTTATCAGCGTTTTTTCTGAGTCTCGTTGAAAAATTTTTGATTCTGTAAATCTGCTCAGAAGCAAGATTTTGCTCCAAAAATGCGTTATATGGCCGAATCCAGCACCAAATACATCATATTTAGTGTTTTTAGAGTGCTATTTACAGTTTTACAAACTTTGGAATAAGTCAAGATCACGCATTTCCGCGCAAATTTTCACAATCAAAAAGTTGATCTTTCTATCCAGGACCTCATAATATGTATGAATCAATCGACAAAAACAACGTATCTTGCGTTTTTAGAGCGCTATCTGCAGTTATATGAAGTTTGAAATAAGTCAAAATTACCACATTCTGAGCAGTTCCAAAGTATCGCAAATCACATAAATCTATCCAATACAACATATTACGCATGAATCCGTCCTCAAATGCACAAAATTTTGCGTTTCCAGCGAGTTATCAGCGTTTTTTCTGAGTCACGTTGAGAAATTTTTGATTCTGTAAATCTGCTCAGAAGCAAGATTTTGCTTCAAAAATGCGTTATATGGCAGAATCTAGCACCAAATACTGCATATTTTGTGTCTTTAGAGTGCTATTTGCAGTTTTTAAAACTTTGGAATAAGGCGAGATCACGCTTTTCCGCGCAGATTTTCACAATCAAAAAGTTCATATTTCTATCCAGGAACTCATGATATGTACGAATCCATCGACGAAAACATCGTATCTCGTGTTTTCAAACCGCTATCTGCAGTTATATGAAGTTTGGAATAAGTCGATATTACCACATTCTGAGCAGTTTCTAAGTATCGCAAATCACATAAATCTATCCAATACAACATAATACGCATGAATTCGTCCTCAAATGCAGAAATTTTTGCGTTTCCAGCGGGTTATCAGCGTTTTTTCTGAGTCTTGTTGAGAAATTTTTGATTCTGTAATTCTGCTCAGAAGCAAGATTTTGCTTCAAAAATGCGTTATATGGCAGAATCTGGCTACATATACATCAAATTTCGTGTTTTTAGAGTGCTATTCGCAGTTTTGCAGACTTTTGAATAAGTCGAAATCACGCTTTTTCGCGCAGATTTTCACAATCAAAAAGTTCAAATTCCTATCCAGGAACTTATAATATGTATGAATCCATCAGAAAAACATCATTTCTCGTGTTTTTAGAGTGCTATCTGCAGTTATATGTAGTTTGAAATAAGTCAAAACTACCACATTCTGAGCAGTTTCAAAGTATCGCAAATCACATAAATCTATCCAATACAACATATTACGCATGAATCCGTCCTCAAATGCACAAAGTTTTGCGTTTCCAGCGGGTTATTAGCGTTTTTTCTGAGTCACGTTGAGAAATTTTTGATTCTGTAAATCTGCTCAGAAGCAAGATTTTGCTTCAAAAATGCGTTATATGGCAGAATCCAGCAACAAATACATCATATTTAGTGTTTTTAGAGTGTGTAAAGAGTTTTCTTCAGTTGGAATGCGTCTGGGGTCAATAAACAATACTATTACACTATAACATCATTTATTAAACATAGCACAGCACTAACTGCACGTTTTATATTTACAATAATTATTTAAGTTTGTTTGACCGAGATATGGCTTGTCAGTGTCAACTCTCGTCTCTCTTCACTTTTTCCCGATTGCTCAAAACCATGGCAACGGGTGATCAGGGTCGTATGTAGGGTAATGTTACACTCTCCCCCTCAGGTCCACGGATGCAAAGCGTCGTGGAATCTGTAACAATAAGCAAACTAGGGTTGGTTCCTGCGAGGTCGCCCCCGTTTTCTTCTTTCCAGGATGGGGAATGTTTCTTGTTTGGTCCCTCCATCAACGTAGGGAGTTAGGTCAGAGGTATGTGCACGAACCAATGCACAACCAGGTCGGCGCGGGTCTTCCAACTCATAGGTGGTAGAGGTGATGGCTCGAAGAATTTTGTATGGACCATCTCGCTTGGGAAACATCTTCGCGCTGACACCTTTCAAGGCATTACTTATTTGATGCACTTTCAATAGAACTCGATCGCCTGTCTCATAATTCGGAGCTGGGCGACGGTGTTGATCAGTATATCGTTTTTGACGATCCTGTTCCCTCTCGAAAATCTCCCTCGCTCCGATTAAAAATTTGTCAAGTTTCTTCAAATATGGTGTCATTAACGGAACAAAATTATCAGCTTCGATAATTGGGGTTAAGTCTTTATGGGTGTCAAAGGTAGTTCTCAGCTCTCTTCCAAACATCAAGTATGCTGCAGTATGTCCAGTGCTTTGACACACACCTGAATTCATAGAAAATCTGATAGCTGGAAGCTTATCATCCCAGGTGGTGTGATCTTTCTTGACTAAGATCGCCAATTGGGGTTTCAGGTCCCGCATTTTCCTCTCAGTTGGGTTTGCTTCAGGGTGATATGTTGCGATCAGCGTCTGTTGGATTCCTAAAACATGAGTGAGCTGTTGCATGATTTCGCACACAAACTGTGTGCCATTATCGCTGATAATTCTGCGTGAGAGTCCATAACGCATGAATACCTCTTCGGTCAATATTCTGGCTGTCTCAAAAGCGGTTGCTTGTTTCCTAGCGAATAACTCTACCCAGCGGGTGCAGTAGTCTTCCACAACCAATATCCAGCGATTTCCATTCCGTGTTTCAGGCAAAGGTCCAAAAAAGTCCAAAGAGACGACTTCCATTCTTCTGGCATGTGGTGCGGTCTGCAGTAATCCAGCGGGCTTCTGATTTCCAGATTTGTACTTCTGACAATCTGTACATTTTCTTACGTAGTCAGTAACATACTTGCGTAGTCCAGGCCAATAATAGCGTCGAGCGATTCGATGTATGGTCCTTTCGACACCATTGTGGCCCGACATTGGAGAATCGTGCAGTTCTTGTAGAACTCGAGCACGACCAACAGTGGGTATCACCAACTGTGCATCTTCGTTATCATGTTCTTGATCGTAGTGATAAAGCACTCCATTCATCATTATATATCCCCGTTCTGACCAGCGAGTAAAGTCTTCATTGGGTGGATCCGCTTCGAAAGCGTTGATAATCTTACAAATATCTGGGTCAGTTAACTGTTCGTTCCGAATATCTTCCGCAGTTTGACCTATGAAATCAGCCACTACCAAATTAACATCGACAAATGATGCTGCCTCTTCATTAGGTCGGGGAGGTCTCGAAAGACAATCTGCAACAACGTTTATCTTTCCTGGTGTGTATTGAATATCTAGGTTATAAGACTGTATCTGGAGAGCCCATCTAGCAAGCCCCCTGTCGGTGTTTTGATTGTTAGCAGCCAACGTAACGGTTGATGATCGGTCGCCAGCTTAATTTCAGAGCATTCCAAATACCCTCTGAACTTTTGGAGAGCCCAAACAATTGCTAACGCTTCTCTTTCGGTCGTAGTGTAGTTGCGTTCAGCAGGTGACAACAATCGGCTGGCGTATTCAACAGGTCGCTCGTCATTGTCAGTGCCTTGTGTCAATACTGCACCAAGCGCATAATCACTGGCATCCTTTCGTAGAGTATAGGGTAAAGTCATATCAGCTTGTCTAAGGATAGGGGCAGTAGTCAGTAGCTTCATTAGTTTATCGTAGGCAGCCTGTTCTTCTTCAGACCATACCCACTGAGATTTTGCCTTCATCAAACGAGATAGAGGTCGTGTCACCTCAGCATAATTTTCAATAAATCTCCTATACCACGAGCACGCCTGTATAATAGAAGTAAGTTCTTTCACATTTCGTGGCGATTGACGATTTGTTAAGGCCGTAATTTTATCCGGATTGACCATGATACCGTCGGAGGTTATAACGTGTCCCAAATATTGTACACTTTGTTTGAAAAAATGGCACTTTTGTCGTTTGGCACGTAACCCGAACTCATTGAGTCTTTTAAAAACGGCTTCTAAATCAGAAACATGTCTTTCAAAACTGTCCGACATTACAATTATATCGTCTAGATACACAAGTATATTCAACTCCGAAAGTCCAGTTCGGAAATGGTCCATTAAACGTTGGAACGTAGCCGGCGCATTTTTAAGTCCAAAGGGCATTCTACAAAACCGGTATGTTCCGAATGGCGTAATGAACGATGTTTTGTCGCGATCACACTCCCGTACCGAGATTTGCCAATAACCCGTTCTCAAGTCCAAGGTTGACATATAAGCAGTTCTTTTAGCCTCATGTAGCAAGTCGTCGATTCGGGGCATAGGATATTTATCGTTTCGGGTGACCGCATTTAATCGTCTGTAATCCACGCACACGCGATAAGTGCCGTCATTCTTGTTCACTAAAACAACAGGTGCAGCCCACGGCGAATCGCATTCTTCTATAATCTTCATATCAAGCATCTTTTCAACTTCCTGTCGCAGGATCTCTCTTTTACCGTGTGACATTCGATAGGGTGGTACCGCTATGGGAATTTGTTCAGGAGTCGTATTAATACAATGCTCAATGTACTTGGTAGCTTCTCCCCCTACATCAAAGGTTGCCTTGTATTCTTCCAGCAATCCATTTATCATGTTCTTCTGGTGACTAGTCAGATTATTGCCTTCATCCGACCTCAGTTGAATATTTTCGACAGTGATAGAAGTCAGATCTAGATGATTTGTCGAACTTTCGTCGACATGGGTAAACGAATACTGTTCCATTGGTAAATCTCTGAAATACCATGATCGACTACCAATATCTAGTACAATATCAAGTGCAGCTAACACATCTTCTCCAAGTAAGGTATTATTATTTCTGACGTCTGGTAGAACGATCATTTGGCTCCGTGTTGTCCTGCCTCTTATTGTAATTGGAATAATAACTGTTTGTACCTCTACATCTTTCTTCAAGCCATCGGCTAAAGTCAACGAAACTCTGGAAGATTCAAAGTTACATCTAGTTTCGAGCAGTTTGAATAAATTGTAGCCCATGACGCTTCGCGTGGCTCCAGTGTCTGCGGTGGCAACACCTTCAAGTTCAAAAATAGTCACCGGAAGTAATGGATAGTTCTCTGAACCAATTGAAGGCAGACTAGTAGCAGATAATGTATGAAAAACAGCTGATGCTACAGGAGTATCTCTTGGATTACATTTAGTACAGTTGGCGCGTATAACGCCTGGATTTCCGCAACCATAGCAAGCTATGCTAACTTTATGCGTAGTTAAAGAATTTGACTCAGGAATTGTCTTCGATTCCAAACTGGGAGCTTCCTTTTTCTCTCTTTTCTTCTGAAGTGTGCGGCACTCGTCAATTACATGACCTCTATTTCGACAATAACTGCAACGATTACCATTCTTTCCAGACTTTGTTTTATCTTTCTCTTCCATATGTGCGTCTTTCATTCCTTTCCTGAATGTGTTTCGATCACCTTTATCTGCAAATGATTGCTCAACAGATCTTGCTAACTTGAGCAAATCAGAAAACACATTCACAGAGTCTCGCGGAATTCTTTTCCGTATTCGACGATGTAAGAGTCCGTATACCATGTCAATTTGAACCTTCTTGGTTAACTGATCGGGTATTTCAGATAGCAACGCACGGCATTTACTGATGAAAAGGTCGGTACTTACGTCTTCAGTTTGTTCCAACTGAAATAGTTCTCTGTATACCTGAAAAGGTGCTCTCTTCTTACTGTAAGCACTGCGCAAAGTACTTATAGCTTCTTCCCACGTGGAGATGGTACCTTTAATTCCTAACCACCAGGTTGCTGCCTCCTCGATAAGTAACATCGGTAATCCTTTCATTGCATTCTCATCCGAGACATTAGCACATTCCTTGAATATTTCTATTGCAGAGATAAATGATTCCACATCACTGGATTTGCTGCCATCAAATCTGGTTGTGCATTTGACAAAATTTCCATTTTGCATTGATTCACTCGTTGTTGATGTTTCGCTTCTATTGCTAACATTTGTTGATAGCAGGGCCTGAAATTGTTCATCAGAAAACACAACGTTCGCCATCTTCTCTTCAACAGGCGGTCTACCACGTCGTTTATTCATATACTAGCTGCAGAATTTTCAATTAAGTACTACTTCCTTGAAACGGTTGGATTACGATCGCGTTTGCAAAGACAGTCAATATTCAACGTGTCACTAATATTTACAATGAACCGTACCTTGTATGTTCGTAAACAATAACACAATGTTGAATAAAATACGACAACGCGGCACTCACACAAGCACATAAACTCTCGGTTCCACGTTTTGGGCGCCAGATTGTGAAGAGTTTTCTTCAGTTGGAATGCGTCTGGGGTCAATAAACAATACTATTACACTATAACATCATTTATTAAACATAGCACAACACTAACTGAACGTTTTATATTTACAATAATTATTTAAGTTCGTTTGACCAAGATATGGCTTGTCAGTGTCAAGATTGTAAAGAGTTTTCTTCAGTTGGAATGCGTCTGGGGTCAATAAACAATACTATTACACTATAACATCATTTATCAAACATAGCACAACACTAACTGAACGTTTTATATTTACAATAATTATTTAAGTTCGTTTGACCGAGATATGGCTTGTCAGTGTCAACTCTCGTCTCTCTTCACTTTTCCCGATTGCTCAAAACCATGACAACGGGTGATCAGGGTCGTATGTAGGGTAATGTTACAAGTGCTATTTACAATTTCACAAACTTTGGAATAAGTCGAGATCACGCATTTCCGCGCAGATTTTCACAACCAAAAATGTTGATCTTCCTATCCAGGACCTCATAATATGTATGAATCAATCGACAAAAACATCGTATCTTGCGTTTTTAGAGCGCTATCTGCAGTTATATGAAGTTTGGAATAAGTCAAAATTACCACATTCTGAGCAGTTTCAAAGTATCGCAAATCACATAAATCTATCCAATACAACATATTACGCATGAATTCGTCCTCAAATGCACAAAATTTTGCGTTTCCAGCGAGTTATCAGCGTTTTTTCTGAGTCACGTTGAGAAATTTTTGATTCTGTTAATCTGCGCAGAAGCAAGATTCAGCTTCAAAAATGCGTTATATGGCAGAATATAGCACCAAATACATCATATTTTGTGTTTTTAGAGTGCTATATGCAGTCTTACAAACTTTGGAATGAGTCGAAATCACGCTTTTCCCCGCAGATTTTTACAATCAAAAAGTTCATATTTAGAATAGGTCCAGGACCTCATAATATGTATAAATCTATCGACAAAAACATCGTTTCTCGTGTTTTCAGAGCGCTATTTGCAGTTATATGAAGTTTGAAATAAGTGAAAATTACCACATTCTGAGCAGTTCCAAAGTATCGCAAATCACATAAATCTATCCAATAAAACATAACACGCATAAATCCGTGCTCAAATGCACAACATTTTGCGTTTCCAGCGAGTTATCAGTGTTTTTACTGAGTCTCGTTGAGAAATTTTTGATTCTGTAAATATGCTCAGAAGCAAGATTTTGCTTCAAAAATGCGTTATATGGCAGAATATAGCACCAAATACATCATATTTTGTGTTTTTAGAGTGCTATTTGCAGTCTTACAAACTTTGGAATGAGCCGAAATCACGCTTTTCCCCGCAGATTTTTACAATCAAAAAGTTCATATTCAGGATAGGTCCAGGACCTCATAATATGTATAAATCTATCGACAAAAACATCGTTTCTCGTGTTTTCAGAGCGCTATCTGCAGTTATATGAAGTTTGGAATAAGTGAAAATTACCACATTCTCAGCAGTTCCAAAGTGTTGCAAATCACATAAATCTATCCAATAAAACATAACACGCATAAATCCGTGCTCAAATGCACAAAATTTTGCGTTTCCAGCGAGTTATCAGCGTTTTTTTTGAGTCTTGTTGAGAAATTTTTGATTCTGTAAATCTGCTCAGGAGCAAGATTTTGCTTCAACAATGCGTTATATGGCAGAATCTAGCTCCAAATACATCTTATATCGTGTTTTTAGAGTGCTATTTGCAGTTTTACAATCCTTGGAATAAGTCGAAATCACGCTTTTCCGCGCAGATTTTCACAATCAAAATGTTCATATTCCTATCCAGGACCTCATAATATGTATGAATCTATCGACAAGAACATATTATCTCGTGTTTCCAGAGCGCTACCTGCAGTTATATGAAGTTTGATTTAAGTCAAATTAACCACATTCTGAGCAGTTTCAAAGTATCGCAAATCACATAAATCTATCCAATAAAACATAACACGCATGAATCCGTCCTCAAATGCACAAAATTTTGCGTTTCCAGCGAGTTATCAGCGTTTTTTCTGAGTCTTGTTGAGAAATTTTTGATTCTGTGGATCTGCTCAGAAGCAAGATTTTGCTTCAGAAATGCGTTATATGGCAGAATCTAGCACCAAAAACATCATATTTCATGTTTTTAGAGTTCTATTTGCAGTTTTACAAACTCTGGAATAAGTCGAAGTCACGCTTTTCCGCGCAGATTTTCACGATCAAAAAGTTCATATTCCTATCCAGGACCTCATAATATGAATGAATCTATCGACAAAAGCATCGTATCTTGTGTTTTCAGAGCGCTATCTGCAGTTATATGAAGTTTGAAATGAGTCAAAATTACCATATTCTGAGCAGTTCCAAAGTATCGCAAATCACATAAATCTATCCAATACAACATTATACGCATGAATCCGTCCTCAAATGCACGAATTTCTGCGTTTCCAGCAAGTTATCAGCGCTTGTTTTGAGTCTCGTTGAGAAATTTTTGATTCTGTAAATATGCTCAGAAGCAAGATTTTGCTTCAAAAATGCGTTATATGGCAGAATCTGGCTACATATACATCATATTTCGTGTTTTTAGAGTGCTATTCGCAGTTTCGCAATCTTTTGAATAAGTCGAAATCACGCTTTTTCGCGCAGATTTTCACAATCGAAAAGTTATTATTCCTATCCAGGACCACATAATATGTATAAATCTATCGACAAAAACATCGTATCTCATGTTTTCAGAGCGCTATCTGCAGTTATATGAAGTTTGAAATAAGTTTAAATTACCACATTGTGAGCAGTTTCAAGGTATCGCAAATCACATAAATCTATCCAATACAACATAATACGCATGAATCCGTCCTCAAATGCAAAACATTTTGCGTTTGCAGCGAGTTATCAGCGTTTTTTCTGAGTCTCGTTGAGAAATTTTTGATTCTGTAAATCTGCTCAGAAGTAAGATTTTGCTCAAAAAATGCGTTATATGGCAGAATCTAGCACCAAATACATCATATTTCGTGTTTTTAGAGTGCTATTTGCAGTTTTACAAACTTCGGAATAAGTCGAGATCACGCTTTTCTTCGCAGATTTTCACAATCAAATAGTTCATATTCCTATCCAGGACCTCATAATATGTATGAATCCATCGACAAAAACATCGTATCTTGTGTTTTCAGAGCGCTATCTGCAGTTATATGAGGTTTGAAATAAGTCAAAATCACTACATTTTGAGCAGTTTCAAAGTATCGCAAATCACATAAATCTATCCAATACAACATAGAAAGCATGAATCCGTTCTCAAATGCAATAAATTTTGCGTTTCCAGCGAGTTATCAGCGTTTTTTCTGAGTCTCGTTGAGAAATATTTGATTCTGTAAATCTGCTCAGATGGAAGATTTTGCTTCAAAAATGCGTTATATGGCAGAATCTAGATCCAAATACATCATATTCCGTGTTTCTAGAGTGCTATTTGCAGTTTTACAAACTTTGGAATATGTCGAGATCACGCTTCTCCGCGCAGATTCTCACAATCAAAGAGTTCATATTCCTATCCAGGACCTCATAATATGTATGAATCCATCGACAAAAACATCGTATCTCGTGTTTTTAGAGCGCTATCTGCAGTTATATTAAATTTGAGATAGGTCAGAATTACCACATTCTGAGCAGTTTTAAAGTATCGCAAATCACATAAATCTATCCAATACAACATAATACGCATGAATCCGTCCTCAATTACAAAAAATTTTGCGCTCCCAGCGAGTTATCAGCGTTTTTTCTGAGTCTCGTTGAGAAATTTTAGATTCTGTAAATCTGCTCAGAAGTAAGATTTTGCTTGAAAAATGCGTTATATGGCAGAATCTAGCACCAAATACATCATATATCGTGTTTTTAGAGTGCTATTTGCAGTTTTACAAACTTCGGAATAAGTCGAGATCACGCTTTTCTTCGCAGATTTTCACAATCAAATAGTTCATATTCCTATCTAGGACCTTATAATATGTAAGAATCCATCGACAAAAACATCGTATCTTGTGTTCTCAGAGCGCTATCTGCAGTTATATGAGGTTTGAAATAAGTCAAAACCACCACATTTTGAGCAGTTTCAAAGTATCGCAAATCACATAAATCTATCCAATACAACATAAAAAGCATGAATCCGTTCTCAAATGCAATAAATTTTGCGTTACCAGCGAGTTATCAGCGTTTTTTCTGAGTCTCGTTGAGAAATATTTGATTCTGTAAATCTGCTCAGAAGGAAGATTTTGCTTCAAAAATGCGTTATATGGCAGAATCTAGATCCAAATACATCATATTCCGTGTTTCTAGAATGCTATTTGCAGTTTTACAAACTTTGGAATATGTCGAGATCACGCTTTTCCGCGCAGATTCTTACAATCAAAGAGTTCATATTCCTATCCAGGACCTCATAATATGTATGAATCCATCGACAAAAACATTGTATCTCGTGTTTTCAGAGCGCTATCTGCAGTTATATTAAATTTGAGATAGGTCAAAATTACCACATTCTGAGCAGTTTTAAAGTATCGCGAATCACATAAATCTATCCAATACAACATAATACGCATGAATCCGTTCTCAAATGCAAGAAATTTTGCGTTTGCAGCGAGTTATCAGCGTTCCTTCTGAGTCTCGTTGAGAAATTTTTGATTCTGTTAATCTGCTCAGAAGCAAGATTTTGCTTCAAAAATGCGATATATGGCAGAATCCAACACCAAATACATCATATTTCGTGTTTTCAGAGTGCTCTTCGCAGTTTTACTAACATTGGAATAAGTCGAGATCACGCTTTTCCGCGCAGATTTTCACAATCAAAAGGTTAATATTTCTATCCAGGACCTCATAATATGTATGAATCCATCGACAAAAACATCGTATCTCGTGTTTTCAGAGCGCTATCTGCAGTTATATGAATTTTGAGATAAGTCAAAATTACCACATTCTGAGCAGTTCCAAAGTATCGCAAATCACATAAATATATCCAATAAAACATGAAACGCATGAATTTGTCTTCAATTACAAAAAATTCTGCGCTTCCAGCGAGTTATCAGCGTTTTTTCTGAGTCTCGTTGAGAAATTTTTGATTCTGTAAATCTGCTCAGAAGTAAGATTTTGCTTCAAAAATGCGTTATATGGCAGTATCTAGCACCAAATACATCATATTTCGTGTTTATAGAGTGCTATTTGCAATTTTACAAACTTTGGAATAAGTCGAAATAACGATTTTTCGCGCAAATTTTCACAATCAAAAAATTTCATATTTCTATCCAGGACCTCATAATATGTATGAATCCATCAACAAAAACATCGTATCTTGTGTTTTCAGAGCGCTATCTGCAGTTATATGAAATTTGAAATAAGTCAAAATTACCATATTCTGAGCAGTTTCAAAGTATCGCAAATCACATATATCCATCCAATATAACATAATACGCATGAATCTGTTCTCAGATGCAGAAAATTTTGCGTTTGCAGCGAGTTATCAGCGTTTTTTCTGAGTCTCGTTGAGAAATTTTTGATTCTGTAAATCTGCTCAGAAGTAAGATTTTGCTTCAAAAATGCGTTATATGGCAGAATCTAGCACCAAATACATCATATTCCGTGTTTTTAGAGTGCTATTCGCAGTTTTACAAACTTCGGAATGAGTCGAGATCACGCTTTTCTTCGCAGATTTTCACAATCAAATAGTTCATATTCCTATCCAGGACCTCATAATATGTATGAATCCATCGACAAAAACATCGTATCTTGTGTTTTCAGAGCGCTATCTGCAGTTATATGAGGTTTGATAAGTCAAAATCACCACATTCTGAGCAGTTTCAAAGTATCGCAAATCACATAAATCTATCCAATACAACATAAAAAGCATGAATTCGTCTTCAATTACAAAAAATTTTGCGCTTCCAGCGAGTTATCAGCGTTTTTTCTGAGTCTCGTTGAGAAATTTTTGATTCTGTAAATCTGCTCAGAAGTAAGATTTTGCTTCAAAAATGCGTTATATGGCAGAATCTAGATCCAAATACATCATATTCCGTGTTTTTAGAGTGCTATTCGCAGTTTTACAAACTTTGGAATAAGTCGAGATCACGTTTTTCCGCGCAGATTTTCACAATCAAAGAGTTCATATTCCTATCCAGGACATCATGATATGTATGAATCCATCGACGAAAACATCGTATCTCGTGTTTCAAAGCGCTATCTGCAGTTATATTGAATTTGAGATAAGTCAAAAATACCACATTCTGAGCAGTTTTGAAGTATCTCAAATCACATAAATCTATCCAATACAACATAATACGCATGAATCCGTTCTCAAATGCAAGAAATTTTGCGTTTGCAGCAAGTTATCAGCGTTTCTTCTGAGTCTCGTTGAGAAATTTTTGATTCTGTTAATCTGCTCAGAAGCTAGATTTTGCTTTAAAAATGCGATATATGGCAGAATCTAGCACCAAATACATTATATTTCGTGTTTTTAGAGTGCTATTTGCAGTTTCACAGACTTTGGAATGAGTCGAGATCACGCTTTTCCGCGCAGATTCTCACAATCAAAAAGTTCATATTTCTATCCAGGACCTTATGATATGTATGAGTCCATCGACAAAAACATCGTATCTCGTGTTTTCAGAGCGCTATCTGCAGTTATATGAAGATTAGATAAGTCAAAATTACCACATTCTGAGCAGTTTCAAAGTATCGCAAATCCCATAAATCTATCCTAAACAACATAATACGCATGAATCCGTCCTCAAATGCAAAAAACTTGGCGCCTCCAGCGAGCTATCAGCGTTTTTTCTGAGTCTCGTTGAGAAATTTTTGATTCTGTAAATCTGCTCAGAAGTAAGATTTTTCTTCAAAAATGCGTTATATGGCAGTATCTAGCACCAAATACATCATATTTCGTGTTTATAGAGTGCTATTTGCAGTTTCACAAACTTTAGAATAAGTCAAAATCTCGATATTTCGCGCAAATTTTCACAATCAAAAAGTTCATATTCCTATCAAGGACCTCATAATATGTATGAATCCATCGACAAAAACATCGTATCTTGTGTTTTCAGAGCGCTATCTGCAGTTATATAACATTTGAAATAAGTCAAAATTACCACATTCTGAGCAGTTTCAAAGTATCGCAAATCACATAAATCCATCCAATACAACATAATACGCATGAATCCGTTCTCAAATGCAAAAAATTTTGCGTTTGCAGCGAGTTATCAGCGTTTTTTCTGAGTCTCGTTGAGAAATTTTTGATTCTGTAAATCTGCTCAGAAGTAAGATTTTGCTTCAAAAATGCGTTAGTTTGTGGATATGAACTTGCTCTTATGTGGCTTATTTAATCAGTGAATAACGAATATATGACATCATCAAGTAATTGTGTGATAATGCGTTTCTGTCCATTGATATATCATGTTTCATTCTCAATAATATTCTTTTGACACATCTCAATGCTGTATGTGGAAATAACTGGATTTGTTGCATGTATATTCACACACAAATTTATATGCCTCATATTGGGCTTGAATGTAGAAATGTCTATAAACTGCAACTGTTACTGATGCTATATAAATATATGTTCTCGATTTGATCAATTTCTGTTTACTATTTTTTCGATTGACATTAGGATTGTTAGGTCATATTAAATGAAATTTACTACTATTCTTGTGACAAAATTCCATTTTATTGGATGTAGTACATTGTATTCTTAAATATAGTATTTTATTAGATGTAATACATTGTATTCTTAAATATAATATTTTACTCTACGATAACACATTTTCTAGATCAATTTATCATCACATGGAGCTCCTCTGAATATTCCAGTTGGCAGGTACTTTTCCCGGTACCCTGAAGCTCGATGTCTGCTCTAGCTTGTTCATCAGCCAAATTCTAAATTGTAGATAGAATATGTGAACATAATGATAAAAATTAATACTGTAACTGCTCCGTGTGGTACTAATATTGTCACGCTTGCAAGTCACTTGGTATAAATACACGTTGACTTTCGTAAATCAGTTACCTTATTAGTGAATCGATAATCAAGTAAACACCATATACACGCGAGGGCACTATGCAAGCCTGACATGAACTCTTAAACTCCTAATAGTGTAATTCCTAACTTTGCTAATACCCTAATAACTCAACCACAATTGGTACAGAAAGGCTGTAGCTTATCAAGGCCGATAGACCGCGAATACCGCAATCTTTCACCAGGGCGGATGACAGCCGAGCAAAGTATTTTTTGCTAAATATAATAAATGATAATGTAATCTCATAAATATGCATTCATTAGAATAAACACATTGATCATGTAAAATACAAAGTTGCATGCAAACGACCATGGATTAAGTATCTTGTTATCGGATACCTTATATGGTAAAATGTCATGATCTTCGACAGGAAAAGGTTGGTGGCGGTTGGTTATAAATTCCCTGAATTTATAATTGCGCACGTAATGAGTAACATATTTATGAGAAACCAGGTCTCTTGTGGCTGAGAGGGGAAAGGGGAAGTTAGGAATGAGGGTATAAAGCTTAAGGTTAAAGAAAGGAGAGGGACCAGTATCATTATCAGCCTCAGACGATTATCTGTCTGAGCTCTTGACGATTCTAAGTTCTTTTGTGTGAAATATCCAAGTTAACATGGGTCGACTCTCCTTATCAACGTAAGTAATATTTCTTATACGATTATATTATGTATTTGCTAATAAACATTATACACCCCATATTCGTTTACTATTCATTTGACTCTACCTCAACGACACCTTGTTCGCAGCCTTAAGTCACGTGCGAGTGTTCTACCTTAAAGAGTGCTGTAATAGCCATTATGAAGCGAGTGTTTCTAAATTTCTTATCCAAAGTCTTTTGTGGACGTGACATTTGGTGGAGGCGCCGGGTAGAGGTTTAAATGAATAGATTTACGATCCCAACCAGCTAAATGCTTGAACACCTAGCAAAACCAATTTTCTCGCAATGTTATGTCAAATGCCGAACGATACCGATTTCGTGTAACACCTGCCCGCCTACTTCGTATAATACAACAACCAGTGAACGAGCATGCTATGCCATTAGCACGGTCACCGCCTCCTAACCCCAACCCGAGTTTCCAACCCTTATCACCAGCAACACCTGAAAATTTTCCTCCAGCAAACCCCCCAGATCCACCGACAGTTGGAAGAGCAATCCCACCAGCACCACCGCTCCCCTTGGAACCGTTGTATAATAATTTCTGGCAACAAATAATGGCAGAACCAACTATTGGCTCAATCGCGGCGGAGCAAGTAGCGGCCGAGCGTATACAACCTAAATTACGCGAACCAGAACGATTCGATCCCCAAGGTAAATTATCGGCAATCGAATTCTTACAAATTTTTGAGGAATCGGCAAATGCGCATAACTGGGCCGCGCCTGAAAAATTACGCTATTTTAATTTCTATCTGGAAGGGCGTGCGGCCATATGGTATCAAGGATATGCGGTAAGAAATCCCAACGCCACTTATGACATGCTGATTAGAGAATTCAAAAATGAATTCTTTCCGAGCGGTTATGACAGATCATTGCAAGACGCATGGCGAAATCGTATGCAAGCAAGGGATGAGGATCCGCGTGCATATTATTATGCAATGCTTGATATCTACGATAGATTGGGCGCCGACTTATCGGAAGAACAAGTTAAGAACACGATCGAGGCAGGATTTCTACCGGACATACAAGAAAAATTGGCATTACGAGATCCTAGAAGTCTGCGAGCTCTTAAAGCAGCAATAGATAAAATCTGCGAGACTGAGTCGCGTGTACAGTCAGCTCGTGATCGGTTAACCGCAATAGAAGCGGCGAACGCAATGAAAGGAGACGAATTAGAGCGACGATTGACAGAGATGCAGCAAAAAATTACGCAAAATTTAAGAGCCGAAGTCCGTAGAGAACGTCAACCTATACGTTTTCAGAATCAGCCCCCACGTTATCAAAACTCTGCACCTCGCTATATTAATAATAATGTCCAAACCCCACGCTATCCAAATTATACACCTAGGTATAATAATAGTAACAATAATCAGCCCCCACAAAATCAGAACCGCGTACGGTTCCAAGATTCGAATAATAGACCCCCGCAAACTAATGCGAATACCGGGAGAAGTGCTCCTTTTTCAATGCCCAATTCTCAGCGCATGTCGCGGACACCCGACGGTAGAATAATTTGTCATCACTGCGCTCGCCCAGGTCACATGATGAGAGACTGTCCGGACATTCAGCGTGGAAATACTAATATACAGGGAAACGGTGCCTCACGACGCTAGATGAGGCCCATAGCGTCGTGTATGAATTAGATTCAGGGTCCAATGATGAAATTAATCCAAAAGTACTGACAGTAGTAGGTAGGTTGAGAAATCAACCCGTAGATATCATTGTGGATACAGGGTCAGTGTACAACGTAGTAGGTAATGATCAAACCCTTGACTGCAAACAGACTGCGGTTAAAATGCTTCGCACTGCAGGCGGACGTTTAATACCCGTTCTGGGGAGTACTATACTGCCTCTGACAATGAACGCGTGGACCACAGACTTAGCCACCCTGGTGGTACCAGATCTGCCCTGTGACGTTATACTGGGTATGCAATTTTTAATACAACATAAAGCCATAATTGATATAGAAAACGAAATTATCAAATTTGGACGGCATACACAAATTCCCTTTAAAAGATGTAGCTGTAAGTTGGATAAAACAGATCCGGAACAAAGCGCGCAATTATCTGCTTCCACCGTAGATCAAAATTCCGGTGACGAAACTTCCGAACTACCGCAAGCATTTTATGAATCAACCATTCAGGAAAATATTAAATTATCACTCAGTCATGACGTGGAAGTTCCGGAGGAAACCGAGGTTATTTGCTATCTGACAGAACCTGATATGACGCAAGTCTCAATGAACTTGAAAAGTATCAATGGAAGATCAGATGCCAAATACAAACTTGGAATAGAAATTTTTGACATTTGGCCCCATGAATCTAAATTCGGTACATGGTTAGCAAAAGTAAGAAACATTAGTAGATATAAGCCCCGTAAACTTTTTAAGCATACAGCATTAGGTTATATAAGTAATAAAAGCGACGTTCTTAACGGTGATAAAATAGCGACGGATGTTTTATATTTGGACGAATTTGAAAAGGTAGACAAGGTTCATAATATTAATCCCAAACTGACGGATCAGCAGAAAAAGGAGCTGACAGAATTAATTGAAGAATTTAGCGATATATATGCCTGGAATTCTAAGCAAATCGGATTAACGGATTTAGTAGTACATGAAATTCCGACGGGTGACTCACCACCCGTTCACTTGAAACCCTATCGCGTATCGCATAAAGAAAAAGAAATCATTCAAGAACAAATTAAGGAAATGCTAGAGGATAACATAATTAGACCATCCTCAAGTGCATGGTCTTCCCCAGTAGTGTTAGTTAAAAAGAAGGATGGATCCTGGCGTTTCTGTGTAGACTACCGTGAAGTAAATGCTATTACCAAACCCGACGTTTACCCATTACCAGTAATAGAGGATATGATGAGTTATTTAGGTAATTCCGCGTATTTTACAAGTTTAGATTTATTTAGTGGTTATTGGCAAGTTCCAGTCAAAGAATCAGATAAACAAAAAACAGCCCTCGTAACGCCTGACGGTCATTATGAATTTAATGTCTTGAGTTTTGGTTTAACTTCAGCACAAGCAACGTTTCAGCACTTGGCTGATACGGTATTCAAAGAATTAAAATGGAAAGAAGTATTGATATACTTAGATGATGTAATAGTATTCAGTCGAACATTCGAGGAACATCTTATTAGATTAAGACATGTTTTTGAGCGCTTACGCGCAGCGAAATTGACATTAAAACCCAGTAAATGCACTTATTTACAAACGGAAATAGATCTATTAGGTTTCAAAGTTTCAGCACAGGGATTAGCCCCTGACGAGAAAAAATTGATAGCCATAAAAGAATTTCCATTACCTAAAAAAGTAAAGGATGTACAGAGTCTTCTAGGCCTTTGTAATTATTACAGAAAATTCATTCAAGATTTTGCTCGAATAGCACGACCATTATATGCATTAACGAAAAAAGACGTTAAGTTCAATCTGACTCAAAAAGAAATAAACGCGATTGAGACACTGAAAGAGAAATTAACTTCCGCTCCAGTATTAACTCATTTTAATCCAACCGCAGATATTGAAATCCGGGTAGACGCGTGCGGCATCGGATTAGGCGGTGTATTATTACAAAATATAAATAATCAGTGGCACCCGATAGCATACGCATCGCGGAAACTAACGCAGGCGGAAATGAATTATTCAATAACAGAAAAGGAATGCTTAGCGTTTGTGTACGCGCTAACACAGTGGCGTCCCTACATTTGGGGAAGGAAATTTAGAGTTGCAACTGATCATCACGCTTTGTGTTGGTTAAAGACAGTAAAAGATCCTGTAGGTAGACTAGCACGATGGAGTGTTAAGGTCCAGGATTATCAATACGAAATTTTCCATAAAAGTGGAAAAGCACACACGGATGCTGACTGTTTGTCACGCTATCCTTGTGGGGCGGTCTCTAAACAAGACGAAGAGAACGCTGTTGATGTTCCAACCTATACACTCGATCAGCTGAATCTCGAGGATCAACAAAAACAAGATGATGAGTTAAAACAAATAATTCAGGCCATTAACGACCCTGAGTATGGTGACGCATTGTTACAGCGGCGTGCAAGAAATTTCAGAATTCAAAATAATATTTTATATAAAGTAAACTCACAACCAGGTAGCCAAAATCTAGTAGTGATTCCACGGAATTTAGTCGGAGAGATTCTGTATAGCAATCATGATGAACCATTGGCAGGTCATTTGAGGTTGGCAAAAACAATCCATCGAATTTCGAGTAGATATTTTTGGACTAATATGAGAAAAGATATAATTAAATATGTGCAAGGTTGCCCAGATTGTCAAGCCCGCAAGGGAGTGGCTAATGCTAAACCTGCTGGATTGTTGCAACCCTTATCGATCGGACAGCCGTTTGACCGAGTAGGTATAGATTTATTAGGACCATTTAAACGTAGTAAGTCAGGAAAGAAATACATAATTGTCGCAACTGATTATGCTACACGATGGGCTGAAACTAAAGCCATAGCCTCAGGTAAAATTGAACCGGTAGCGGCGTTTATTTTAGAAGATATTATTTGTAGACACGGTGCCCCGCGTGCGCTACTGAGCGACCGCGGCGCAGTCTTTCAGTCAGCGGTGATAGCTGAGTTATTGCGAATAATGGGAACCGATAATAAATTCACAACTGCTTATCGCCCACAGACAAATGGATTAACAGAAAGGTTAAATAAAACATTAGCTAACATGTTGAGTATGTATGTTAATACTCCACAAACGGATTGGGATGAGTATTTACCTCACGTAACTTTTGCATATAATACGGCAGTACAGGAAAGTACTAAAATAGCTCCTTTTGAGTTATTATACGGTAGGCAACCGGTGTTGCCAACGGAAGCACAATTATATGAAACGGTTGAAACAGAAATAGTCAGTCAAACGCAAGAACGATTGAAACAAATTAGAGAGCAAGCGAAAGCTAATATTGAGAGGAAGCAAGAACGTGATAAAAAGCGATATGATAAAAAGCACAGGCATATAGAATATCAAATTGGTCAGAAAGTTAAGGTTTATAATCCCGAACGTCATGTAGGTAAAACGGACAAATTATTATTGAAATGGTTTGGTCCTTATGAAATAGTAGAGAAACTATCCGATGTTAATTATGTAGTACAAAAGGGAAAAGGGAAAAAGGAAAAACTAGAAAACGTGCATGTAGCAAGTATTAAACCATATCATGAACCTTGGACTCCTGAAGATTCGGTCCCTTTAGCAAGGAGATTACGTAGCAGTAAAGTAGTAAATGATTTATCTCAGCCGGAAATAAGTTCTGAAGATGAATCTGACGAATAGATATAATTAGAAAATTGTAACTATGTTGTGTAGGGTATGCTAAATCCTGAATGAAGCTTGCATGAAAATGAATGCGCCGCTTATCCGAATTCAAGCTTGGTTTTAAAAATGAAAATTAGAAAGGTATCAAATAGTAGATGATTTTATATAGGGAATGGCCAGCAGTTTACCTGCAGATCGTAGCGTTTGTGGCGGCACTAGAACAGCGAACCAGGAACCTCTTAATAGGGGTACCGGACAACCTGGTGGCCCGTTTCCGAGCTATCGTCCTGAGACTGATGGTTATTCCATTGTTGAGCCAGGTCGAGCAGGAGGTGGAGCTGATGAGAGGAGAAAATGAGCTGACGAGTGAAGAGAAGTGGCTCAAAATCCAGGAACTGACGCTCCCCGCACGGTTGGAGTTGGCACAAGGCCTGCTGAGTATGTTTGAAGGACCCGACCATACACTACCCTTCTTTGCTATGGTCGTAGCCTACATGTTTGGCAGGGCTGTCAACCTAGGGTTTACACCGGCTAGGGACTTCTCAGAGTTTCCTTCACTCTTGGCAAGTAACAATGTGTATCCAGTGATGGGATCTGGGTTGAGGGAAGAAGAGATACCGGATGATAGACCTGAGGAACCACAATCACTTGACGGTGATCTGGGGGATCAGCAGGTCGAGCACCGGTCTCCAACTCCTAAAACACTTATCCCCGAACTGGAGAACGCATTGCCAGGGCGGGACTCAAGCAGTCCTACGTCGGTGTCCACTCTGTCATCGCCGTCGGAGGAAGCCGTACCATCGGCCAAAGGAACAGCAAGCGAAGATTCAGCAGAAGAGGAACTGCTGGTGGAAAGAAGGCCACCAGTAGTGACGGAGCACTTGTCAGTTGAAGAGCTCTCATCAGCTGAAGAAATGTTAGAGCAAGAGCCTATTAACGGTGAAGAGGCACCCCCGGCAGAGGACTCAGACGACTCAGACGTCGACAGTGACATAATTGTACCGACCGTACTGACGACACGACCCCGCATCGATACACCAATACCTTCGACATCAACCGCGGTACTACCACATGAGCGACCAATACTAGAGGTGTCAGGGGTTCCCCGGGAGATTTTGTCCGAGAACGAATCCAGGGTGTACGCGGCCATCTCGAGTGCTACAGTTGGAGATGTGACTTGGCCTCGAGAGATCGCCGTCTACACCCGGGAGGGGGCTCTATGGTACTCCACCATATATCCAAGAGCGGGAAATACCCCGGAGGACTTTGACGAATGGGCGTTGCACGCCAGATTCCGGTCTGGGGATCCACACGGGATGGAGATGCAGGAGGCGTTTAGAGTGGCGGGCGAACTTCTGCGTGATGCTGGGACGGTGATGACTGCATCGGGCCCATGGGAACGATTGTTGTTAGCCACCATCACCCCAGCACTCGTTCTGAGAGTCCGACCGCTCGCGCCGGCTGCCATCCGGGGATCCTTGTGCTGGTATCACCAACAGACGGGCGTACAACGTGGACGGTGCGCCATTAACCAACTAAAACGAATACTTTTAAACCACCAAAATTTGGATAACGGGACGATACAACCGGACGACTTTCATGTTTCGCACGATGACTGGGACGATTATGACTAAATTAGCACGACGTCAAACGAGACAAATTTAAATAAAAAGAGTCGAAAGCTCAGCCGGGGGAAAACAAAATAAAGAAGAATTTTAAATTCAAACATGCATACACTAGACAACTCAGTAAACTTTTAACGAACTAACCTTTGTCTAGAGTTAAGATTAGGTTAAGGATTTTATAATGCAATGACTTTTTTACAGTGAGCTGTTAGCAATCCTGACCTTAGCAGTAGGCGTTTTGTCCATTCAAGTTCCAGTACGAGTAGTGGCGGGAGCCTATTGGAAAAAACTCCCCAGTACCATCGTGTATGAAGCCACAATTCCATTGACATATGAAACGAAGTGGTTGGGCAGCCAAGAAATACAACCTCTTCGGTCATCTAGAAAAATGCAATGTACCCCAAACGTACACCATTGTGAGATGTTTGACCACCTAGACAAGATGGGTAAAATATACAATCAATTGGTCAAAAAATTGGATTATTCCTTGGACCCTGAATACTTTCTGGATATTGAGCGATTAACAAGCAAACAATTGGAGGGACATTTACTCAACGAGTCATTCATAGACAACCAAGGACCTAGAAGCCGAGGGAAACGATCACCGATCGATCTCATAGGAGATGCCCTCAGTTGGTGCTGTGGAGTAATGACTGATTCCAAGATGCAAGATTTCGTGATGAATGAACAACAACTTGCCCAGAAAGTATCGCAATTACGTACTGGACTACATAAACAGTATCAACATTTGACGGCCATCACAACCCATTTCCAGGAATATGACAACAAAATGCAGACCACTTTAGGGAACATCAAAACTATAATAGCCAAAATTATCGACAAGGCAGAAACAAAATGGCAGGAAGGAGAAGAGCTAGTGGATGAGCTTCTTATGAATGACTTTATGGCATTGCAGCGAACTCTGCATGTCCTTACGTTGGTACGACAAAATGAAATTCTGAACGCTTGCAAAAATAGACAAATTCCAACAGCACTAATAACTCCTGGAATACTGGCAGCTGATTTAGACAAATTGGAAGTAAGATTGAACGATTACGGGCTGCAATTGGCAATACCACGGCAAGACTTATCACAGTATTACAAATTACCAATAGCTGAATGTGGACTGAGCGGAGACAGCATCGTGTTACATCTCAAAGTTCCAGTCAACCCTAGTAAACATTCATGGGAATTAGTGGAACTTTTGACAACCCCTTTTGGTTGGGGAAACGACACGTGTATCATAATGCATGACGTGATGTATCTGGCGGTCAGTGGAAAAAACATGCGTCCCATTTCCGGAGCAGGGTTACATCAATGTCAACCCTATCATGATCGACTGTGTTATCTACCAAGATTCACGTCAGATGCGGTTTACGGACCGCAATGTGCATTCAAAATGTATGAAGGAGCAACCGTAGATGAGATCACCCAATACTGCTCTTTCCGGTGCTATCCCGCACATCAGACCATAATCTCCGAGGTAAAACCAGACACGTACGTCATCACGCATCCTCCGGCCCAAACCAAAGTGCGGTGTCCAGGGGAAGTCCATGAAGTTGACGAACTACATAATAAGCAACCCGGTGCACTTCAAGTTCAGTTGCCGTGTAGCTGTTCTCTATACTTGAACAACGAGAGGGTGATTCCAGCCCGAATTCCATGTGGAGAAGATAGCAGCCATCTAGAAGTTTTGCACGTTCTACCAGCCACCTGGACTACTTTAAAATCGTACAAAATCAATCCTGTACAACCCGAAGCCCATCCAACGTACGACAACTTGTCAGAGTGTCTTAATCCTAATTGGACTCAACAGGTCCCACATTTAAACCTATCAGCCATCAGCGGAACAACCAAGGAGTGGGAAGAAGCCTTCACACCCCTACAATTACATTACAATGATTGGCTACACACTCATTCTCAGCACAAAGACGTTGTGTTGTATGTATGGAACGCCGTATTGACAATAATCGCCATCAAGTTGTGGAAGAGCGGACGACTCGCAGCCTACATTCCAGCAGCAACCGCCATCCCCACTGTTAAGGGAGATGGACCACAGGACCCGAGTCATTCATTAATAGTGGTTAATGGTATTTATGCCTTCACATTAACCGTAATCGTCGTTTTTATACTCGTTAGAGTAATTCAATATACCGTTAAGAAGTTGATCGCCCATTTTTGTCCCTGGCGCAAGGGAGGCCAGAAATCACAAGTTGAAAATGAAGAGAAGCTGACGTTTAACGACTTTTTGGAAGGAACCCTCACGATTAACGGGAACACGGATGTCCCCGTTCGCATAGAAGATGAAACCCTCCAGGATCGACAACCAAGGTTGCCGAGGACTACTCAGCGGTTAACTGAAGTCTGCTCACGGAGCCCGGTGGCCCAGTAGTGGGAGCACCATTCAACGAGTACATTGGTCCCAAATTTCAAGTAAAATTCTCTGTGGAGTATCTGGTGAGGTATAAGGTTAGTGTCCTGCATGTCAGTCGTCTTATATAACAATTTTCTGATCAATTATTGGGTATATAGGGCCGTAGGGCTGCTGCAATTGTTTATATTATTTCCCGACGTCGGATGATTTGTTAATTGTTAATTTTTTAACCCTCAGGGTACGTGTAGCGTACGCCTGTAGTATTTGAGATAAATGTTTGTTTATTCAGGGGATGTGGACACCATCACTGTCTAAAGCTTGTTC
Source organism: Dromius quadrimaculatus (assembly GCA_963989225.1). Lineage (NCBI taxonomy): Eukaryota > Metazoa > Arthropoda > Insecta > Coleoptera > Carabidae > Dromius > Dromius quadrimaculatus. The sequence continues at coordinate 29,578,498 of OZ022326.1, forward strand.
AGTGCAGGTTGGCACTTGTTTTGTTGAAACAGAGTATTGTAAACTGATGAGTTAATTTTGAAGTATATACGGATATACAAGAATTAAATGGGTTCAGAATAGTAAATAAAAAGTAAAATTTCATGGGACATTATTTGGTTAAAGTAAAATCATTTTAGTCAGCAGCAGCTAGGGACAACAACTCGTGAATGTTTAGTAATTCTATTAATAAATTTATAATCATTAATGTAATCGGAAGTATATAAAAATAGTTTGTAACGGAAGGAAGAAGGAAATTAATTATAGAATAATCATAAGGAAGTAATTAATCAAATCATTTAAGCACGGGTGAACGATACTAAAAGAACAAAGAGCTAGATAAAAATTATCAATATGTTTATTTTTACAATTTTATGTGTAACCTTGTGCAAAACAAGCTATGGTGTAGTAGAGGTAAACACAGGTGCGTATATGCAAACCTTACCTGAAGTCATTTCTTATGAAACGTCAATTCCTTTAATTTATGACATACAATTTCTGTCTGAAAAGGTCAAAAGTAAAATAGATGGTTGTGGTAAGTCTAATTCGTCACGGTCAACAATTTGTCATCCTTTAATTAATGGCATTACAATTAGCAATCAAACACAGAAAATTCTAGCCAATGATGGTACATCAGCCGGATGGAGTTTTCAAATTGCTTCCAGAAATCACGTACAAAGATTATTCACAACGCCGGAAGAGTCGGCACTATTCAAAAATGAAATTAAAGCATATCCTATTAAGTTTGAGTTACAAAATCGAGTAATGAATCCAACTTTGACACTTAGTTCATGTGATGTTAATACGATTAATACGTTTTCTGGCATGCTGCACTATCAAATAAATCAATTAATAAGTGCATGCCATGCACGACATCTGTCACCCGACATTGTCGACATGAACAGTTTTCAACACGATCTAGCCGTTGTTCAAACACAAATAGCTTCAAGCGAATATCAATTAGCTATCGTGGACGCAGGACATTATTACGGACTACCGCTTACAGATTGCCTCATAATACATACAAACGTTAACATAGGTGTGCATATACCCATTATCAAAAAACAGGTCGCATCAGTACAGCTACGACGACTTATTCCCGCCCCAATGGCCTGGTTAAATAACACGTGCGTTCTGTCAGCAGAACACACCGACTTGGCTATTGTAGGGTATAAGGGCGTAAATACAGTAGATATTATGAAACCAGAATGCGACCCACATCGAGATAGACTTTGCGCTATACCACGAAATCACGAAAATGTGTTGACTGCCACCTGTGCTAAACTACTCCTTGCAGGAGCTTCTATTAATGAGTTTGTTAAGCACTGTCCTATAACCTGCCATCCAGCGAAACCAGCAACTCGGTTAGTAACGGTTGTAAACACTAATACGTTCGTCTTAACGCACATATCTACAGTACATATACCTGAACTTAATACGACAATAATTACTGACTCAAAATATGGAGCAATTTGGATTCAACTACCGTGCAATCACACAGCCATTTTAGACAGACAAATCGTGATTTATCCTACATATCCTTGTGTAATTTTTAACATTCAATTTGAATATAAACAAATTATCCCAGCAGCCTGGGCTAAAACAAAAACGTTAAAACTACCTCCTTATGACTTACAACAATATCCTGTTTTTAATGGACTAGAAGAATGTCTTAATACCGAAGCTGTAAATTTAAATGAGTCAGAAGCTTTTAAAACTGTTTTATTATATGCACCATGGCCTGTTATTCTAGTATTTGTTTTAGTATATATTTGTAGACATGTAAGTACAGTAAGAAGGACAAGGGACACATACGCTGATCTTGTAGCCCAAAGAATTTTTAGACGCGAAGCCACTGTTCCACCGCCGTATACAGCGAATGAAAACATACCAATACACACGCATACACAACCAAATGCACCGTTTGTTGACACCCATACACTCAGAACCAGACCGCGGCCTTTACCAAGGACGCCGTCCTATCATGAGTCCGCTAACAGTTCAGAGAGTTCTTACGTAACTCCTACGTCACCACACGCTCCAGCATACACAGTAATGTACCAGGTGCGACCGTCACCCGAATACGAGGCAGTGGTGGAAACGTCTCCGCTAACACAAGTGTCAGGGTATGTTCCAATGTCTAGATACCCTGCCATGTCGAGGGCGACATGAGCTAGGGGGGGGGGAAATGTCACGCTTGCAAGTCACTTGGTATAAATACACGTTGACTTTCGTAAATCAGTAACCTTATTAGTAAATCGATAATCAATAATATGGTAAACACCATATACATGCGAGGGCACTATGCAAGCCTGACATGAACTCTTAAACTCCTAATAGTGTAATTCCTAACTTTGCTAATACCCTAATAACTCAACCACAATTGGTACAGAAAGGCTGTAGCTTATCAAGGCCGATAGACCGCGAATACCGCAATCTTTCACCAGGGCGGATGACAGCCGAGCAAAGTATTTTTTGCTAAATATAATAAATGATAATGTAATCTCATAAATATGCATTCATTAGAATAAACACATTGATCATGTAAAATACAAAGTTGCATGCAAACGACCATGGATTAAGTATCTTGTTATCGGATACCTTATATGGTAAAATGTCATGATCTTCGACAGGAAAAGGTTGGTGGCGGTTGGTTATAAATTCCCTGAATTTATAATTGCGCACGTAATGAGTAACATATTTATGAGAAACCAGGTCTCTTGTGGCTGAGAGGGGAAAGGGGAAGTTAGGAATGAGGGTATAAAGCTTAAGGTTAAAGAAAGGAGAGGGATCAGTATCATTATCAGCCTCAGACGATTATCTGTCTGAGCTCTTGACGATTCTAAGTTCTTTTGTGTGAAATATCCAAGTTAACATGGGTCGACTCTCCTTATCAACGTAAGTAATATTTCTTTTACGATTATATTATGTATTTGCTAATAAACATTATACACCCCATATTCGTTTACTATTCATTTGACTCTACCTCAACGACACCTTGTTCGCAGCCTTAAGTCACGTGCGAGTGTTCTACCTTAAAGAGTGCTGTAATAGCCATTATGAAGCGAGTGTTTCTAAATTTCTTATCCAAAGTCTTTTGTGGACGTGACAATATTTCAGATCGTTTATCAGATAGTGACCCCACGCTAATGTTATATAACCATCTGAACATATGAATCTTTTATCGTCGTTGCATGTAAGTGCAATTTTGTTTTGTTCCACTGTATATATTGTATGCTTATAACTTCGGAATGTGCACTGTTTCTGATATATAATATCATTTTGAAACAGACATTGTTTGTAATGATTTCCAATTAAAATATCATTGAAAACATTCTTTGTGATACCCTTCGCCTTTTTCTTCCATTCATCTTGTCCATCCTCCGTACAATACGCATACATTTTTGGGCGCAAAGCAATGAATTCATACATCAATTTCCCGCCTTATACATCTTTTATCAAACCCAACACTGCTTTATTCTTCAATGGTATTCTAAATCTATTTTCAGGACTGAAATTACTAGTATCAAACTTTTCAATATTATTTGCAAGATCTCGGTAGATATCGTCGGTTTTAATTGATAATACAAAGCTGTCTGTGTCACAGTAGCACAATGAGACTTGGCCACCGTATTTTGTTTTCAGAAAATCGTAGAAGAATTCGTACATTAATATCTTCGAGAGATCCAAAACGGTTTGTTGTACAGAACTTTCAATTTTTCAAATTGTATCGCAACTAAATTTTCTGTGAATATCGTGATATTTTTCATATTTGGTTTAGCTAACAGAGATTGAGCTCCCAATTTACGGCCAATGTCATCCCAATGATTCACTTATTTGATATCAACCCGATTATCAACATTCTCTAAAGTTTTACCAAAAAGCGCATTATTCATAAGTTTGAAAGAGTCTTTTTCGAAATCATTTTCAGCCAGCTGTCTCATAGATGTATTCAAATCAATATATTACTTTAACCAGGCTGACTGTTGGAACTTTATAACTCTATGGATTTTTTCAATCTTCAAACCGTGTTTAATTGCCTGTTTCAAATTACGGTAGTGAATAATAAACTTTGACTTATCGTATAAATTTGGAATGAGTTTCTTATTTATATATTTAGATTTAGGAAAAATCATGTTTTCAGCTATAAATGGTAGATCATTGTGTAGATCATGTAGGGAGTCAGGGTATTCAATATCAACTTCGAGAAAATAACCGGTAGATGAATCATCATCGATTTGTAAAAAGTCTATTCTTGAAATTTGTTCATCATTTAACCATTCAAATTTTCCGTGTGGTATGAATTGTGAGAGAGCCCAACCGTAAAGATTATCCGCGTCTAAATACAGCAAGTAACTGCTTGGATGATTTTTATTGTAGTCCGGAATATACTTGTTGTTGGCTCTCACATATCTAAGTGTAGCTTGACAGATTCCACCTCTGATACCCTTCTGCAAAAATTATACTTGTCAATATCTGTAAGAAGCTCCAGTTCAATTCCAGTAATTTTTAACATGGCATCCCAGCTGAGGCCTGCAATCGTGAAATAATTTGCTGGATTAAGATTATAAGCTGTTATGCAAATATTACGAAATTGTTCAAAAACGTCGGTCAGAAGTAGAACGTCAGTTTTCAAATATAAATCTGAATATTCCTTTAGAGTCGGACAACGAAATGTTTTCCATACAGTTTTCGCATGTCTGTACTCTTTATTAGAGATATTGTTATTACTGAAGCTATCTTTGAACTGTTTCTTATGTGGCAGTGAAACATCTTTTAGTCTATCAAATGAATCCATATGCTTATATGGAAAGACACCCTTTCTCCTTAATAATTTGAAGTGTTTATCGTTAGGGAAAAACTTCTTAGCCTCAACACATTGATCATCTTTCAAATTTTCGGCGAGTTTTGCTAGAGAACTTGCCATAAATCTGAATGAGTCCAGAAACCTCAACTTTAAGTAAATTTGGTTTGAAACACCTTTCATACTCATATATTCTGCGACAGGTATATATTTCGTGAAAGCAATGTATTTTTCCTTACTTTCAGGTATAATATCAATTTTTCCTTCATCACAACCAAACTATTTGATAAAAAGATGACAATCGTAATTTGACAGGTTGTGGAAAAAGAGTGGAATCATTTTTGGAATTTTATAATTCAGATTACACGACTGATGTGCCGCGCCTACAAATTTTGATGTGAGGGGGTCATGATCAGCTACCCTATCTTCAGCAATCAAAGATTTTTCACAAATATGACATGTAGTAGCCTTGTCAAATATTTCTTGCTCTTCTGCAGTTAATTTTGACATTGGGCGCACAATTTTCAAAAAGTTATCATAAATTCTTCTAGCATCCTTGCAAAGCTGCTCCATGAATACCTTAGTACAATCTTCCCCTGTGTAAGTATAAAATTTACTCAGAGAATCATCAAATGAACATTTTATGTTATAAGCGAAGCTGTATGGAACGTGTGTATGAGATTCATTTGTATAGCTAATATTTGAGTTGGGTGGACATGAATGAATAGGTTTTTGGTAACACTCGAAATCTGAGTAAATTACAAATGGGGCTCTCATTTTTCTTTCATAATTTTTGAATCTCAAAATGTTACCAGGAATTATATCCCCATTTCTATCTGTAACCAATTCTTCTGTTGGCATGATAGTACATATTTTATTGCAATCATTTGATTTATGTTGTTTAAATGATGCTTCGGTTGAAAAGAATACTAAGCATCCATCACATAAGTATTTTTTACCGCAGTGAGTTGATATCTGACTGCGAACTAATCGAGATAAATCTTTAATCCATACGTAGTGACCTATAGGGCCCTCCTCAATATATAATAAATTCATATGCGTTTTTAGAACTTTTTTTGGGTGATGAATCGGTCCAACTGTAGAGAATTTTTTGGGTTTAGCCTTATATTCCAGTCCGAATACGTTAACAGATATATTATTCATATCTTCAAATCTAGGTTTTTCATTTACTTTCAGCGGGAAATTTAGGGAATCATATTTTAAAACTTTGGAGAAATGCGGATATGATGACATACGCTTAGAATTTTCTTTCACAGGATGTAAAGCTGAAACTACCGCCCACAGAAAGCAGTATTCGTCATTATTTTCAACATTGATACAAGCACGTTCGTCCTTCATTTGTTTCGGAAGATCTATAAATGATGACCCGCGTATAGGTTTATATTGATTAATATTGAGTTCCAAATGGGCGATTTGTTTCAGTGTCCAGCCTGAATCACGTTCTTGGAACTCTTCACATTTAGTTCCGATTGTTGCACACATTTTGTCGTAAATATCCGAGAACCCATTTTTTGATTGTGTTATAACTTCAAATTTAGTGTTGAATGATTTTAATTCTCCCGGATTGTTTTCATTTATATAATAACAGAATAACTCAATATTAAATTCAACTCCAGAACTGTGAGATGTTATGATGTCCGCAATTGAATCATGAACAGTGTCCTTCAAGTTACTCAAGAATCCTTTGATATCAATTCCCGAACCGTTGATGCGACAACTTGGGATTCGACTTTTGAAGCTTGTAGAAATTTCAACAATATTTTGTTTGAATGGCTTTACCGATAAATTGATATGTTTTTGAGATCTCAAATGACCACCATATTTTCTCAGGGACGAAAAATTTATGTTACATCTCTCACACGTCGACAATAAATTTGATTTTGAATCTTTCTTAATTGTAAACTTACTTTTTGATCGTTTCCTCTTCTTTATCAACGGTTCTTCATCGTCATGGTTATGCTCTATGAATTGTTTACCATTATTGAACTGTAGACCGCAAATATCGCAAAGATGGACATCTCGATGGTTTTTGTTGATATGTCTTGAAAAATTATCGCTACGGCTAAATTTCGAGCTACAAATTCTGCACTTGTATTGTTCATTGGATTCACCGCAAAACATCATGTGTCGCTTCAAATTATCTTTATTCGCGAATTTTTTCCCACACTTCATACAAATAAACATTTTTTCTTTCATCTGCACTCAACGAACGCTCGCAGTATAATGACCGAATAATGTAAGCAAAATTTATTTATGTGTGGAAAACCATCAACCCTGCTGCTTAATATAACGAACTTTTCTGCTAATGGGGTGCATAATTAATTACAAACATATGGTCATATGCGGGTGCGATCAATATTTTGCTGATCATGGAGTTGAATTTAACTCTTGATAACTTTGATCCATCCTCCTGATGTCATTCAATCTATACCTGTGAATTTGGGAGGATGTAGGCTGAGTTAGAACATACCCTACTTCCCTACTATTCTCACAATCAAAAAGTTCATATTCCTATCCAGGACCTCATAATATGTATGAATCCATCGACAAAAACATCGTATCTTGTGTTTTCAGAGCGCTATCTGCAGTTATATGAAGTTTGAAATAAGTCAAAATTACCACATTCTGAGCAGTTTGAAAGTATCGCAAATCACATAAATCTATCCAATACAACATAATACGCATTAGTTTGTCCTCAAATGCAAAAAATTTTGCGTTTCCAGCGAGATATCAACGTTTTTTCTGAGTCTCGTTGAGAAATTTTTGATTCTGTAAATCTGCTCAGAAGCAAGATTCTGCTTCAAAAATGCGTAATATGGCAGAATCTAGCACCAAATACATCATATTTTGTGCTTTTTGAGTGCTATTTGCAGTTTTACAAAGTTTGGAGTAAGTCGAGATCACGCTTTTCCGCGCAGATTTTTACAATCAAAAAGTTCATATTCCTATCCAGGACCTCATAATATGTATGAATCCATCGACAAAAACATTGTATCTCGTGTTTTCAGAGCGCTTTCTGCAGTTATATGAAATTTGAAATGAGTCAAAATTACCACACTCTGAGCAGTTTGAAAGTATCGCAAATCACATAAATCTATCCAATACAACATAATACGCATTCATTCGTTCTTAAATGCAAGAAATTTTGCGTTTGCAGCGAGTTATCAGCGTTCTTTCTGAGTCTCGTGTAGAAATTTTTTGATTCTGTAAATCTGCTCAGAAGCAAGACTTTGCTCCAAAAATGCGTTATATGGCGGAATCTAGCACCAAATACATCATATTTCGTGTTTTTAGAGTGCTATTTGCAGTTTTACAAACTTTGGAATAAGTCGAGATCACACTTTTCCGCGCAGATTTTCTCAATCAAAAAGTTCATATTCCTATCCAGGACCTCATAATATGTATGAATCCATCGACAAAAACATCGTATCTTGTATTTTCAGAGCGCTATCTGCAGTTATATGAAGTTTAAAATAAGTCGAAACTACCACATTCTAAGCAGTCTCAAAGTATCGCAAATCACATAAATCTATCCAATACAACATAATACGCATGAATCCGTCCTCAGATACAGAAAATTTCGCGTTTCCAGCGAGTTATCAGCGTTTTTTCTGAGTCAGGTTGAGAAATTTTTGATTCTGCAAATCTGCTCAGAAGCAAGATTTTGCTCCAAAAATGCGTTATATGGCAGAATCTAGCACCAAATACATCATATTTCGTGTTTTTAGAGTGCTATTTGCAGTTTTACAAACTTTGGAATGAGTCAAAATCACGCTTTACCGCGCAGATCTTCACAATCCAAAAGTTCATATTCCCATCTGGGACCTTATAGTATGTATGAATCCATCTACAAAAACATCGTATCTCGTGTTTTAAGAGCGCTATCTGCAGTTATATAAAGTTTGAAATAAGTCAAAATTACCACATTCTGAGCAGTTAAAAAGTATCGCAAATCACATAAATCTATCGAATACAACATAATACGAATTAATCCGTTCTCAAATGCAAGAAATTTTGCGTTTGCAGCAAGTTATCAGCGTTTTTTCTGAGTCTCGTTGAAAAATTTTTGATTCTGTAAATCTGCTCAGAAGCAAGATCTTGCTCCAAAAATGCGTTATATGACAGAGTCTAGCACCAAATACATCATATTTTGTGTTTTCAGAGTGCTATTTGCAGTTTTACAAACTTTGGAATAAGTCGAGATCACACTTTTCCGCGCAGATTTTCTCAATCAAAAAGTTCATATTTCTATCCAGGACCTCATAATATGTATGAATCCATCGACAAAAACATCGTATCTTGTATTTTCAGAGCGCTATCTGCAGTTATATGAAGTTTAAAATAAGTCGAAATTACCACATTCTAAGCAGTTTCAAAGTATCGCAAATCACATAAATCTATCCAATACAACATAATACGCATGAATCCGTCCTCAGATACAGAAAATTTCGCGTTTCTAGCGAGTTATCAGCGTTTTTTCTGAGTCAGGTTGAGAAATTTTTGATTCTGTAAATCTGCTCAGAAGCAAGATTTTGCTCCAAAAATGCGTTATATGGCAGAATCTAGCACCAAATACATCATATTTCGTGTTTTTAGAGTGCTATTTGCAGTTTTACAAACTTTGGAATGATTCGAAATCACGCTTTACCGCGCAGATCTCCACAATCCAAAAGGTCATATTCCCATCTAGGACCTTATAGTATGTATGAATTCATCTACAAAAACATCGTATCTCGTGTTTTCAGAGCGCTATCTGCAGTTATATAAAGTTTGAAATAAGTCAAAATTACCACATTCTGAGCAGTTACAAAGTATCGCAAATCACATAAATCTATCGAATACAACATAATACGAATGAATCCGTTCTCAAATGCAAGAAATTTTGCGTTTGCAGCGAGTTATCAGCGTTATTTCTGAGGCTCGTTGAGAGATTTTTGATTCTGTAAATCTGCTCAGAAGCAAGATTTTGCTTCAAAAATGCGTTATATGGCAGAATCTAGCACCAAATACATCATATTTCGTGTTTTTAGAGTGCTATTTGCAGTTTTACAAACTTTGGAATATGTCGAGATCACGCTTTGCCGCGCAGATTTTCACAATCAAAAAGTTCATATTCCTATCCAGGACCTCATAATATGTATGAATCCATCGACAAAAACATCGTATCTCGTGTTTTCAGAGCGCTATCTGCAGTTATATGAATTTTGAAATAAGTCAAAATTACCACATTCTGAGCAGTTTCAAAGTATCGCAAATCAAATGAAAGTAGAATATATAGGAGAGTTCTGGATCAAAAAACCTTTGTGGACAGCCTGTATATAGCGATGGCGGCGGCGTAGCGGCGGCGAAATTCTTTATGGACATACTGTATGTATCTTTAGTTCAGCGTTTCAATGATAGATGGCGCTGTGATGCGGAGCAGAATTTGGATGATAGATGGCGCTGGTGCATGTTTGTGCATTTGGATGAGAGATAACACCAGTGACAGGAGCGGGAAAATTTGAATTCTGGCGGAAAAATTTGAATTTTGGCTAGTAGAATTTGAATTTAGGACGCTGGAATTGTGGTATGGAGCCAGAGATGTTACAGTGTGGTGGGGGAAATTTGAATTTCGGCGGTAAAATCTGAGTATTGGTGGTAAAATTTGAATTTTTACAGATGTCGCTGGTGTTTTGACGAATTTGAACTCTTAGCGATGTGATTGGCGATGCGAAAATTTAATTCTTGGCATGGTAACAGTCATTATTATTCTAAAATCTAATCTTGAAGAATTCAGTTTCAAAATTCGTCAATACTGGATTCTGAATTAATTCCCCAAGTGCTCATAGTATTGAACTGATAATTTAAACATAAATTCTTTATCAGTAAAAGGTCATGATCTTGGTTTGTTGTCCAAAATTTATGCTTAAAATTCAATGCCAATTCTTCAATAGAGGATTCAATTAATTCTTCATAAGTCCCTATAGAATTGATGGATATAAGTGTATGCAAAATAATTGGAAGGCCAATAATTGTAATTGATGCACGATCTAGATGTGTATAAATTGGTTTCAAAATTTGATAACTAACATGGTAAAAATCCCAGAGACCTTCAGAAATAGATACATGGTTCTGATGACAAACTTGTCTGAATTTTTACAGTAGAATTCAAAGCTGTAGTTAAAAATGGGGGTCTTTATTCAAGGAATTTGAGTTTTTCAACATATCAGTTTTCAAATTTTGAAGCCACTTTATCCAATATAATATTCATGAAAATCATTGACGTGAAGACAATGTTCTTTGAATAACTCTTAATTGAAGATAAAATATTGAAAAAGAAGAGCTACATTATTACGTTAGGGGTTGAAGATAAACAATTGATACAAATTTTATAATAAATGGCATAACTCAAGTTTCCTATTACCGTTTTGCTCATCATTCTATGATATTATTTAAGGAAATGTGACAGATTTTCTTTATAACATTCAGCCCCCTAATCCTGCAGGATTAGAAGATGAAGAGTTAAAATTTATTTTATAATAAATATCGTTACATAACCTTCCTTTCAACGTTCAATTTATTACTCTACGATTATTATTTCAGCAAATATGAGCTTTCAAAATGTGACAGATATTCGTCGCAAAATTTGGTCCCCTCGACCGACACGACTTGAATACAAAGGGTTGCAATTGATTTTTGTTTGCAATATTCAGCCCCTTTAACCAACCGAACCAAGAGATAAAGGGTTGAAATTTATTTTATAATAAATGTTATTACATACCCTTCCTTCCAGCGTTTGGTTTATTATTCTACGATTATTATTTGAGATGATACAAGCTCAGAAAGTGTGACGAATTTTCGTTGCATCATCCAAACGGACAAGACTAAAATGAAGAGGATGGGAACTGGTTTTATATTAAATAACAAAACAATTAAAGAGACACATTTTTGTTGTAATATTTGATAACCAATCCAATAGGGTTGTAATATAACAGACAAGGTTGAAACTCATTCTATAATAAATGGTATCATATAGTCTTTTAAATAGCATTTGGTTCATCATTCTGCAATCATTATTTTAGGAGTTACAAGCTTTTGAATAGTAACATATTTTTGTTGCAACATTCGACTCCATAATCCGGTTGAGCTGCAATATCAAATTTTCAAACTGGTTATATAATAAACGGTATTATATAAGCATCCAATTGGCGTTTGGTTCTTTATTTTACTAATAATATTTTAGTAGATACAGGGTTTTGAAGTGTGATAAATTTTGGTTGCTACATTTAACTCCCCAAGCCCACAGGGTGGGAACATGAAGGATTGAAACCGGTCCTATAATAAAAGATACTGTATAAAATTTCAATTAGCATATGGCTTATTATTCTACTATTATCAATTCAAGACATACGAGCTTTGAAAATGTTCTGTTGCATTTTTGCAAATTGAAAACCCTTTTTTGGGGTAAATTTTTAATGCCATTGCAACAAATTTGTACTAAAATGACGATAATTATATGCATTCAAAAGAAAATCTCAAAAAACTGCATTAAAATCGCCCAGTAATTTGAAAATTGAGATGAACTAATTTTGAGCATTCTCTCTTCGGTCAGATTAATTTTGACTACATCAGAAATACTGCATTGTAACTATAAACATGGATATTTCAGTAATCGTTTTTATGAATTATTCCAATTTTTTGGGGTTTGTTGATCCTGCCATTTGGTTGACAAAACTCAAAAATTACTAATTCAATGAAAAAAAAAATATACAGATTTGAGCTCTCTACTATTATGAATGAGCTCAAAAGTGTCACCATACTTCAATATTAATTGCATCCAACTTGAGTGCAGTAAATGTGTGTAATATTTAGAAAATAGAATAAAGGTACAGGAAATTGTTTCACATGATGAATTTGTTTATAGGTCGATGGCTGTTGACCATGAAAGTGCACCAAGTGAAAAAATGAATTAGAGTTGCATTATTGAAAATGACTAATATTTTATTTGCTACGCATATTTTTCGAGCATCAAAAGGTGCCTATATGATTGAAGGCTGTAAATCTTCATTTATCTTATTTGAAAAGTGAATATCATGAAACTGAATCGACTCCATTTTTTAAGTAATGTTTATTACGAGATTATCATTAGCCATGAATTATTTTTGTTGCATTATTTAACCCCTTATACCGCCAGGGTAGAGAATTGATTTAAAAATAAATATTATTACATATTGTTTATAATAGCAGTTGCTACATTGCTGTTCTATCATTACGTTATACTTTCAATATTCTTTCTAATGCATTTAATGACTGTGAATCAATATTGACCATAGTTTGTACAACGGTTGGATGTGGTTTTCATCGAGTGTAACAAATAATATCTAAATCTGAAATTGGTGTTGAGTGCTGCAAAAGAATCACCTTCAGATAAAAAGTGAGTCTCAATTTTACTAATATTTTTATATTTGAATCAATATGATTTCCACTGACTTTCAATTTACTTTGTAGCGTACTTGTCACAAAAGCTAGGATGACTTGTAGCCGCACCTCACGGCTAGGAAAATATCAATGTGCACTACAATAGTGTCTGCCATACCCGTATCGGGCAAAAGGCATGCTTTATTTGTATAAATACTATTAGATTTTATACTTGTTTCGAAATAATTAGATATTTGCGTTATCTTTTTTGACTCAACTATGGCCCAAATCAAAAATTGTTCCAAATTAAAATATATCTTATTCATTTTTTGAATTAAATATTATGCTATAATTTTTTGGAATGTCACACCCAAAATTTGGAGGGTGCATCATATTTATATTTTACTTTTCAAGCCCAAATTGAATCAGTTTATTATTTTATAAACCGTTTGAGACGATATCACACATGCCAATGTAAACGTAGCATAATTTCTAGTTAATCATTCTCTGAAAACATTTGTTGATAGTAGGATTATTTCGGAATAATTTGGTTGAGACGTTGAAACTAGCAGTTCAAAATGTCTGTGATGCTACACAAATGTTTAAATAGTGAAGTTCTTGTTACAAATTTATGTCAAATTTATCGTTAACGTGTCAAAACCGTCAATGAATCGGATAGATTAAAATGTTAGGTAAGTGAAGTATTTGTTGTAAATTAGGTTATCATTATTTATTCGAATTTATCTTGTTTACGGATGTGAGATAATTTTAGCATACTTTTGATTTACAGTGGAAAATTCCATATTTGCAAAATTATTTTTAATGTAGGGTTATTCAGCAATAATTTATAATAACACAATAGGAGTAACTAAAAAGTTCCAAGTTCTTCTAATAACGTGATAAACATATCTTCAAGAATAAATAAGATATGTCAGTGTAATTATTAGATATTGCTAAATATAAATTCATTGAGCGAACACTATTAAAAAGATCTGAAAACTTTCATTTATTTAATTAGCAAATATTGAATTGTTAATACACGGGCTCTTTCTATAATCTTTACTAATATCATGAATGCGAAAGTCACACTGCCTCTCTGTTACGCTTTCACGTCTAAGCCACTGAACTGTTTTTGATGAAATTTGGTACAGAGATAAACTAGAGCTCCAGAAAGGACATAGGCAAACTTTTACTGCGAGGAGGTTGGAATAGGGGATGATAGTATGTATGAAAGTTCATCAATTTCGAGGATAAGGCAAGGCGCAAATTGAGACACGTATAGCACGTGTGACATGGCACAGCACAGTGTGTGTTTTTGTAGTCTGTAGGATTCAATGAGGCAGTGCACGTTGATGACATGACATGAGGTGACGTGATTAGTGCCTTCTGTCAGTCGTGCGGCACAGTGGTCGAGACACAGTTTCTCGTGCCGAGCTGTCAAGATTGTGCGTGTATGTGGAAAGTCTACTTATCATATATCAATATATCTGTATCACTGTATCAGTTTACAGTCTAGTATCAGTTGTTTTCTCATTTTTTAAATGAGAAAATGGCAAAAGAGAAGTTGATAGAGACGACAAGGCAACACAAGGAGCTTTCTTTGACAAAAGATGCTAATTTTTCTCTCTCTCTGATAAAATGTACTCATTAGGTTATTTGAGTTTCGTTCTTATCAAGAAATAAGAGCAAAATTTTCCCTTGAGCATCATCTGATTCTGATTCCGAACAATTGTTCTGTTCGTGTATCAGATATTTCCCAATATGGCGGTTGCGAGTGTAGGTAGAAACTGCATCTCAATATGCGGATCACCACGCAGGCCGTGTGGCACGTACGTGTCGTGTACCTCGCGTCATGTCATCTCATACGTGCTATACGTGTCTCAATTTGCGCCTTGCCTAAAACTATAAAATTTTGTATTCAGGCATCAGGCACTTCATAATGAGTGAACAAACATCTCTTCCAGCGTTTTTGTGGTTTCGACCTACATGGGGATGAAATAGGAGATGAAAGTTCGTATTGAAATCCAAGCGCCTGCGCAGCAAACAGTGTGTATGTTCAATATTTGCAAAATGAGTATCCTGAAAAATTGAAAATGTTGCCCAAAATAACTATTCCACGCGGACGAAGTCGCGGGAAAAAGCTAGTATATATTATTTTTCATCTTACACTATATACAAGTATTATAATCACAACTTTTACACATCCAACAATCTTTAATCATGACATATCTACCTGTCTCATAATTATATGACCAGTTCTCCTGTAAATGCGCTCGAGATATCCTTGGAATATTTCGGAATCACACCAACTCGATGGAAATTTACTCCAGTTCAATTCAATTTCATTTGGTGCGTATATCATAACGAGCTCCATCGGCAAATGCTGAATGTCCTCTTCAACCATATGCGACAATATGTTGCTTGATTTATGGAAAAATTTTATGGCATTAGAAGTATTGAATCTATCACAAAACCATTTCTTTCAACCAAGAATATTCCTCATTGTACAATTATTGAAAATTAAAGTACTTGGTGTTTCATTAACATATAATAATGAATTGGAATGTAAGTTTTCAATATCAATTATTCTATATTCATTATTCAGAAGTTTTTCTAACCACACTTTCTCTTTCTCACCGGGCACATACACTTTTTTATAATCATTAATGGCATTTTTCAAGACTTTGCACCGCTTTGCATATGGAATATCTCCAAAGTTCCATTGCAAACTATAATTATCTTGTTGAGGCAGCACTTTCAATTTACTTTTTCACTTAGCTGAGAATATGAAAATGGTTGATTGAAGCAACCAGTTTTGATACTATTGGCTTGAAGATCAATACTCGCAAATACTTTGATAATGAATTTATCATTTTTATTAATGTGAAAACCTTTAATACCAATTATAACTGCGGCGACCATTGTCCAATCTTGTTCTTATCTTATTAATGAGTATGTCGCAAGCAAACTAGGTGTTTGTATTGATGGGAGCAATATTCATACTATCTCTTATCGTTAAATTGTCTACGCAATTCCTTTTTTATCAATCCAGCTGTTGTAATCTTTAGAAGAGCCTAACCATTTCACATATATTCTGTTTTTATTCTTTTTCAGAATATTTTCTATTAAATAAACATTTGGATGTTCAACTTTCTGAAGTTCTTGTTCGTAAAAAGCCCCCTGAATTATTTGATTGGATTCATTCTGTATAACATATGTTATTGGGTTTGTTAATTGGATTTTTTTTTATCATGAATATTTCATTTGACCAATTTTGCGTGTATCCTTTTGAGAATACAGCACGATTTTTACTGATTCGAACATGATCATTGAGTTATAATTTAGGTTTTTAATTTGGAACTATCTTAATATGGCTATAAACAATTTTTAAAAGTTTTTTCTCATTTTTTCGATTTACATTAATAGGTTTCATGCGAATAGTACTATGCTTCTTATTATAATCATATTCCGGAATAACAATTGGTAGTATCTTCAATCATTTCTAAAACCCCTGCAGACTGAATTTTTTCATACATAATATTTTTTTAAGTACGATTTACGCGTTCAACAATAGAAGCTTTCACAGCTTGTTTTGCAAAATAATGATTTATTCCATATTTTTCTGTTAATTTCTTGAAATCCGCATCATTGAATTCTTTCCCCGAATCAGTGTATAAGTTTTTTGATACTCATTGAAAGTACACATTAAACTGAAAAAATATATATTAATATCGAAGTTTTATATTCAATTTCAGTTATGATGAAGATATTGAAGCAAAAAGATACACTGAGTGTTCAAAATTATGATTTGAATGATAGTATAGAATCTAATTATAAACCGAGACATAGTGTTTTACTTCCATCAACCATCCGTTGTCCCATAAGTGGTCCTTCTGGATGTGGAAGAACTAATATTTTGATTGCACTTTTAGAGCATCCGAACGGGTTACATTTTGAGAATGTTTATATTCATTCGAAATATGTATATCTTGCGAATTCATTAAAACCAATAAAAAATATTGGTTATCATACATACAGTAGCAGTAAAAAAAGAATGAAGCCAAGCGAAGCAAGATATAATTCTGTTTTTATATTTGATGATATTGCTTGTGAGAAGCAGGACATTATACGAGATTTCTTTTCAATAGGTAGACATAAATTGATTGATTGTTTTTATTTGTCACAAACCTATACAAGAATGCCAAAACATCTAATATGTGATAATGCTAATATGCTAATATTATTCAAACAAGATGAGTTGAATCTACGAAATATGTACAATGATTATGTGGGTACAGATATGAGTTTTGATAACTTTGAAAAAATATCTGCTATATGTTGGAAGGATAAGTATGGATTCTTGGGTATTAATAAGGAATCTGATTTGAATTCTGGCAGGTATAGAAAAGAATTCCATAATTTTGTATCTTTTTGAATGGATATACCGGTTTTAAACAGGCTCGGTTGATAACCACCTCGGTTAAGAACCGCCCTCGGTTCAAAACCACCCTGCTATTCAGTATAAAAGCCTATACAGAAGCCAGGTATTGTTCATTTTGGTATATTCAAACATAAATATGAATAAAAAATTGGAAAGGCGTGAAATATTCTAAAGATATCTTTATTGTCGAGCGCTTTTACAGGAGAACTGGTCAGATGATTATGAGACAGGAAGATATGTCATGATTAAAGATTGTTGGATGTGTGAAAGTTGAGACTATAATACTTGTATATAGTGTGAAATGAAAAATATTATATATTATAAAAAGAGCCCGTGTATTAACAATTCAATATTTGCTAATTAAATAAATGAAAGTTTTCAAATCTTTTTTATAGTTTTCGCTCGATAAATTTATATTTAGCAATATCTTATGATTACACTGACCTATCTCATTTATTCTTGATGATATGTTCATCACGTTATTAGAAAAACTTGAAACTTCTTAGTTACTCCTACTGTGTTATTATAAACAATTGCTGAGTAACCCTACATTAAAAATAATTTTGCAAATATGGAATTTTCCACTGTAAATCAAAAGTATGCTAAAATTATCTCACATCCGTAAACAAGATAAATTCAAATAAACAATGATAACCTAATTTACAACAAATACTTCACTTACCTAACATTTTAAACTATCCGATTCATTGACGGTTTTGACACGTTAACGATAAATTTGACATAAATTTGTAACAAGAACTGCACTATTTAAACATTTCTGTAGCATCACAGACATTTTGAACTGCTAGTTTCAACGTCTCAACCAAATTATTCCGAAATAATCCTACTATTAACAAATGTTTTCTATAGAATGATCAACTAGAAATTATGCTACGTTTACATTGGCATGTGTGATATCGTCTCAAACGGTTTATAAAATAATAAACTGATTCAATTTGGGCCTGAAAAGTAAAATATAAATATGATGCACCCTCCAAATTTTGGGTGTGACATTCCAAAAAATTATAGCATAATATTTAATTCAAAAAATAAATAAGATATATTTTAATTTGGAACAATTTTTGATTTGGGCCATAGTTGAGTCAAAAAAGATAACGCAAATATCTAATTATTTCGAAACAAGTATAAAATCTAATAGTATTTATACAAATAAATCATGCATTCTGCCCGATACGGGTATGGCAGACACTATTGTAGTGCACATTAATATTTTCCTAGCCGTGAGGTGCGGCCACAAGTCATCCTAGCTTTTGTGACAAGTACGCTACAGAGTAAATTGAAAGTCAGTGGAAATCATATTGATTCAAATATGAAAATATTAGTAAAATTGAAACTCACTTTTTATCTGAAGGTGATTCTTTTGCAGCACTCAACACCAATTTCAGACTTAGATATTATTTGTTACACTCGATGAAAACCACATCCAACCGTTGTACAAACTATGGTCATTATTGATTCACAGTCATTAAATGCATTAGAAAGAATATTGAAAGTATAACGTAATGATAGAACAGCAATGTAGCAACAGCTATTATAAACAATATGTAATAATATTTATTTCAAAATCAATTCTCTACCCTGGCGGTATAAGGGGTTAAATAATGCAACAAAAATAGTTCATGGCTGATAATAATCTCGTAATAAACATTACTTGAAAAATGGAGTCGATTCAGTTTCATGATATTCACTTTCCAAATAAGATAAATGAAGGTTTACAGCCTTCAATCCATTTATATAGGCACCTTTTGATGCTCGAAAAATATGCGTAGCAAATACAATATTAGTCATATTCAATAATGCAACTCTAATTCATTTTTTCACTTGGTGCACTTTCATGGTCAACAGACATCAACCTATAAGCAAATTCATCATGTGAAACAATTTTTCTGTACCTTTATTCTATTTTCAAAATATTACACACATTTACTGCACTCAGGTTGGATGCAATTAATATTGGAGTATGGTGACACTTTTGAGCTCATTCATGATAGTAGAGAGCTCAAATCTGTATATTTTTTTCCATTAAATTAGTAATTTTTGAGCTTTTTCAACCAAATGGCAGGATCAACAAACTCCAAAAACTGAAAATAATTTGAAAAAAACGATTACTGAAATATCCATGTTTATAGTTACAATACAGTATTTCTGATGTAGTCAAAATTAATCTGACCGAAGAGAGAATGCTCAAAATTAGATTATCTCAATTTTCAAATTACTGGGCGATTTTAATGCAGTTTTTTGAGATTTTCTTTCGAATGCATATAATTATCGTCATTTTAGTACAAATTTGTTGCAATGGCATTAAAAATTTACCCCAAAAAAGTGTTTTCAATTTGCAAAAATGCAACAGAACAATTTCAAAGCTCGTATGTCTTGAATTGATAATGGTAGAATAATAAGCCATATGCTGATTGAAATTTTATACAGTATCATTTATTATAAGACCAGTTTCAACCCTTCATGTTTCAACCCTGTGGGCTTAGGGAGTTAAATGTAGCAACCAAAATTTATCACACTTCAAAACCCTGTATCTACTAAAATATTAATCGTAAAATAAAGAACCAAACGCCAATTGAATGCTTATATAATACCGTTTATTATATAACCAGTCTGAGAATTTGATATTGCAGCTCAACCGGATTATGGAGTCGAATGTTGCAACAAAAATATGTTACTATTCAAAAGCTTGTAACTCCTAAAATAATGATTGCAGAATGATGAACCAAATGCTATTCAAAAGATTATATGATACCATTCACTATAGAATAAGTTTCAACTTTTCATATTTCAACCTTGTCTGTTATATTACAACCCTATTGGATTGGGGAACAAATATTACAACAAAAATGTGTCTCTTTAATTGTTTTGTTATTTAATATAAAACCAGTTCCAATCCTCTTCATTTCAGTCTTGTCAGTTTGGATGATGCAACGAAAATTCGTCACACTTTCTAAGCTTGTATCATCTCAAATAATAATCGTGGAATAATGAACCAAACGCTGAAAGGAAGGGTATGTAATAACATTTATTATAAAATAAATTTCAACCCTTTATCTCTTGATTCGGTTGATTAAAGGGGCTGGATATTGCAAACAAAAATCAATTGCAACCCTTTGTATTTAAGTCGTGTCGGTCGAGAGGACCAAATTTTGCAACGAATATCTGTCACATTTTGAAAGCTCATATCTGCTATAATAATAATCGTGGAGTAATAAACTGAACTTTTAAAGGAAGGTTATGTAACGGTATTTATTATAAAATAAATTTTACCTCTTCATCTTCTGATCCTGCTGAATAAGGGGGCTGAATGTAATGAAGAGAATCTGTCACATTTCCTAAAATGATATCATAGAATGATGAGCAAAACGGTAATAGGGAACTTGAGTAATGCCATTTATTATAAAATTTGTATCAATTGTTTATCTTCAATCCCTAACGTAATAACGTAGCTCTACTTTCTCAGTATTTTATCTTCAATTAAAAGTCATTCAGAAAACATTGGCTTTACGTCAATGATTCTCATGAATATTATACAGGGTATGTCTAAAGTGGCTTCAAAATTTGAAAACTGAAATGTTAAAAAACTCAAATTTCTTGAATGAAGACCCCCATTTTCAATTACAGCTTTGAATTCTACTGTAAAATTTCAGACAAGTTTGTCATCAGAACCATGTATCTATTTCTGAAGGTCTTTGAGATTTTTACCATGTTAGTTATCAAATTTTGGAACCAATTTTATACACATCTAGATCGTGCATCAAATACAATTATTGGCCTACCAATTATTTTGCATACACCTATATCCATCGTGAATACGGGCTTATATTTTGAATCTTCTACAACTCCTGGTATACTAAAAAAAAAAATGGTCTGCTCTGAGCGGTATGATGTGAAAAATTATCAACTGCTTTAGAATATATAATTCATAAACTCATAGCTCGTGTACCAATTATAATTAATGGCTGCCAATAATTTTGCATATACGTACATCCATCTTGAGTACGTACTCGCAATTTGAGTTTTGTGAAGTCCCCGGTATACGCAAAAAAAAATAAAAATATTCCGAGCGGTTCAATCTAATAAATTATTACTTGTCTTTAAGAGTATTTAATTTTCAGATTTATAGCTCGTGCACCAAATACAATTGATGACTTCCAAATATTCTACAAATACCTACATCCATCTTGAGTGAATTCCATCAATTTGAGTTTTCTGGAACTCCTGGTATACGCAAAAAAAATATTCATTGTGAGCGGTTTGATATTATAAATTATCAACTGTCTTTGAGATATTTAATTCTCAGATTCTTAGCTCGTGCACCAATTACTATTAAAAACTCCAAATGATTCTGTATGTACGTACATCCATCCTGAATACGTACCCACAATGCGAGCCTCATATAACACCTGGTATACGCAAAAAATAAACTGTTTCAAACGGTGCAATGTAATAAATTGGACTGTTTTTTAGAATATTTGATATCAAAATTTATAGCTCATGCACCAATGACAATTTATTGCTGAATATAATTCTGCATATACGTACATCCATTTTGTGTATAAACTCATAATTAGAATTTTGTACAACTCCTTGTATACAAAAAAATAAAAAATAGTTTGTTCTGAGCGGTGTTTGAGATTAAAGAAAAATGTAAAAACATTCCTGCTAATACAACTGCTTACTGTTTATTATTGTATGATAAAATTGTCAAATACACACCATTAACAAATATTGTACGATTAATGTAAGAAATAGTTTCTATTTTGAATAAATAAATTACAGGTAAAAGATGTTATGTATTAAATTGAATTTTAGCCTTATCTATGTGTTTCAACTTCTTGAATTTCTCTTATCAAGAACTCGCTTGCTATGTGTGACATAGCACGTAATTAACACGTGATATAAATCAATCTCGGTTTCAAAATTTTCAATCTCACTGTACATCATTCGAAATTTATGTGCTCCACGCGTGTCTTTCTAGAAAAACAAACCGATAGCCCACATCATGACCTTTCACCGATAAAGAGTTAAAATTAGCAATATCAGTTCAATTCTATGAGGACTTATGAAGAATTAATCGAATCCTCTATTGAAGAATTGGCATTGAATTTCAAGCATAAATTTTAGACAACAAACCAAGATCATGACCTTTTACTGGTAAAGAGTTTATATTAAAATTATCAGTTTAATACTGTGAGCACTTGGGGAATTAATTGAAGGATTTTGAAACTGAATCCTTCAAGCATAGATTTTATAATAATAATAATGACTGTTACCACGCCAAGAATAAAATTTCCGCATCGCCAATCACATCGCTAAGAATTCAAATTCGTCAAACCACCAGCGACATCTGTCAAAATTCAAATTTTATCACCAATACTCAAATTTTACCGCCGAAATTCAAATTTTCCCTACCATACTGTATCATCTCTGGCTCCATACCACAATTCCAGCGTCCTAAATTCAAATTCTACTGGCCAAAATTCAAATTATTCCGCAAGAGTTCAAATTTTCCCGCTCCTGCCACTGGTGTCATCTCTCATCCAAATGCACCAGCGCCATCTATCATCCAAATTCTGCTCCGCATCACAGCGCCATCTATCATTGAAACGCTGAACTAAAGATACATACAGTATGTCCATAAAGAATTTCGCCGCCGCTACGCAGCCGCCACCGCTATATACAGGCTGTCCACAAAGGTTTTTTGATCCAGAACTCTCCTATATATTCTACAACATAATAGGCATAAATCCGTCCTCAATTCCTGCTTTTTGCAGTTTTACAAACTTTGGAATAAGTCGAGATCACGCTTTTCCGCGCAGATTTTCACAATCAAAAAGTTCATATTCCTATCCAGGACCTCATAATATGTATGAATCCATCAACAAAAACATCGTATCTTGTGTTTTCAGAGCGCTATCTGCAGTTATATGGAGTTTGAAATAAGTCAAATGTACCACATTCTGAGCAGTATTAAAGTATCGCAAATCACATAAATATATCCAATACAACATAACACGCATGAATCCGTCCTCAATTGCAGAAAATTTTGCGCTTCCAGCGAAATATAAGCGTTTCTTCTGAGTCTCGTTGAGAAATTTCTGATCCTGTAAATCTGCTTAGAAGCATGATTTAGCTCCAAAAATGCGTTATATGGCAGAATCTAGCACCAAATACATCATATTTCGTGATTTTAGAGTGCTATTTGCAGTTTTACAAACTTTGGAATAAGTCGAAATCACGCTTTTCCGCGCAGATTTTCACAATCAAAAAGTTCATATTCCTATCCAGGACCTCATAATATGTATGAATCAATCGACAAAATCATCGTATTTTGTGTTTTCAGAGCGCTATCTGCAGTTATATGAAGTTTGAAATAAGTCAAATTTACCACATTCTGAGCAGTTTTTAAGAATCGCAAATCACATAAATATATCCAATACAATATATCACGCATGAATCCGTCCTCAATTGCAGAAAATTTTGCGCTTCCAGCGAGTTATCAGCGTTTTTTCTGAGTCTCGTTGAGAAATTTTTGATTCTGTGAATCTGCTCAGAATCAGGATTTATCTCCAAAAATGCGTTATATGGCAGAATCTAGCACCAAATACATCATATTCCGTGATTTGAGAGTGCTATTTGCAGTTTTACGAACTTTGGAATAAGTCGAAATCACGCTTTTCCGCGCAGATTTTCACAATCAAAAAGTTCATATTCCTATCCAGGACCTCATAATATGTATGAATTCATCGACAAAACTATCGTATCTCGTGTTTTCAGAGCGCTATCTGCAGTTATATGAAGTTTGAAATAAGACAAAATTACCACATTCAGAGCAGTTTCAAAGAATCGCAAATCACATAAATCTATCCAATACAACATAATTAGCATGAATCCGTCCTCAAATGCACAAAATTCTGCGTTTCCAGCGAGTTATCAGCGTTTTTTCTGAGTCCCGTTGAGAGATTTTTGATTCTGTAAATCTGCTCAGAAGCAAGATTTTGCTTCAAAAATGCGTTATATGGCAGAATCTAGCACCAAATATATCATATTTCGTGTTTTTAGAGTGCTCTTTGCAGTTTTACAAACTTTGGAATAAGTTGAGATCACGCTTTTCCGCACAGATTTTCACAATCAGAAAGTTCATATTCCTATCCAGGACCTCATAATATGTATGAATCCATCAACAAAAACATCGTATCTCGTGTTTTCAGAGCGCTATCTGCAGTTATATGAAGTTTGAAATAAGTCAAAATTACCACATTCTGAGCAGTTTCAAAGTATCGCATATCACATAAATCTATCCAATACAATATAATACGCATGAATCCATCCTCGAATGCTGCAAAATATGCGTTTCCAGCGAGTTATCAGCGTTCTTTCTGAGTCTCGTTGGGAAATTTTTGATTCTGTAAATCTGCTCAGAAGCAAGATTTTGCTTCAAAAATGCGTTATATGGCAGAATCTAGCACCAAATACATCATATTCCGTGTTTTTAGAGCGCTATTTGCAGTTTTACAAATTTTAGAATAAGTCGAGATCACGCTTTTCCGCGCAGATTTTCACAATCAAAAAGTTCATATTCCTGTCCAGGACCTCATAATATGTATGAATCCATCGACAAAAACATCGTATCTCGTGTTTTCAGAGCGCTATCTGCAGTTATATGAAGTTTGAAATAAGTCAAAATTACCAAATTCTTGGCAGTTTCAAAGTATCGCAAATCACATTAATCTATCCAATACAATATAATACGCATGAATCCATCCTCAAATGCAGGAAATTCTGCGTTTCCAGCGAGTTATCAGCGTTTTCTCTGAGTCTCGTTGAGAAATTCTTGATTCTGTAAATTTGCTCAGAAGCAAGATTTTGCTTCAGAAATGCGTTATATGGCAGAATCTAGCACCAAATACATCATATTTTGTGTTTTAAGAGTGCTATTTGCTGTTTTACAAATTTTGAAATAGGTCAAGATCACGCTTTTCCGCGCAGATTTTCACAATCAATAAGTTCATATCCCTATCCAGGACCTCATAATATGTATGAATCCATCGACAAAAACATCGTAGCTCGTGTTTCCAGAGCGCTATCTGCAGTTATATGAAGTTTGAATTAAGTCAAAATTACCACATTCTGAGCAGTTCCAAAGTATCGCAAATCACATAAATCTATCCAATACAACATAATACGCATGAATCAATCCTCAAATGCTAAAAAATATGCGTTTCCAGCGAGCCATCAGCGATTTTTCTGAATCTCGTTGAGAAATTTTTGATTCTGTAAATCTGCTCAGAAGCAAGATTTTGCTTCAAAAATGCGTTATATGGCAGAATCTAGCACCAAATACATCATATTTCGTGTTTTTAGAGTGCTATTTGCAGTTTTACAAACTTCGGAATAAGTCGAGATCACGCTTTTCTGCGCTGATTTTCACAATCAAATAGTTCATATTCCTATCCAGGACCTCATAATATGTATGAATCCATCGACAAGAACATCGTATCTTGTGTTTTCAGAGCGCTATCTGCAGTTATATGAAGTTTGAAATAAGTCTAATTTACCACATTCTGAGCAGTTTCAAAGTATCGCAAATCACATAAATCCATCCAATACAACATGAAAAGCATGAATCCGTCCTCAAATGCAAGAAATTATGCGTTTGCAGCGAGTTATCAGCGTTTCTTCTGTGTCTCGTTGAGAAACTTTTGATTCTTTAAATCTGCTCAGTAGCAAGATTTTGCTCCAAAAATGCGGTATGTGGCAGAATCTAGCACCAAATACATCATATTTCGTGTTTTTAGAGTGCTATTTGCAGTTTTACAAACTTTGGAATAAGTCGAGATCACGCTTCCCCGCGCAGATTTTCACAATCAAAAAGTTCATATTCCCATCCAGGACCTCATAATATGTATGAATCCATCGACAAAAACATCGTATCTTGTGTTTTCAGAGCGCTATGTGCAGTTAAATGGAGTTTAAAAAAAGTCAAATTCACCACATTCTGAGCAGTTTCAAAGTATCGCAAATCACATAAATATATCCAATACAACATAACACGCATGAATCCGTCCTCAATTGCAGAAAATTTTGCGCTTCCAGCAAGTTATCAGTGTTTTTTCTGAGTCTCGTTGAGAAATTTTTGAATCTGTAAATCTGCTCAGAAGCAAGATTTAGCTCCAAAAATGCGTTATATGGCAGAATCTAACACCAAATACATCATATTCCGTGATTTTAGAGTGCTATTTGCAGTTTTACAAACTTTGGAATAAGTCGAAATCACGCTTTTCCGCGCAGATCTCTACAATCAAAAAGTTCATATTCCTATCCAGGAACTCATAATATGTATGAATCCATCGACAAAAACATCGTATCCCGTGTTTTCAGAGCGCTATCTGCAGTTATATGAAGTTTGAAATGAGTCAAAATTACCACATTCCGAGCATTTTTAAAGTATCGCAAAATGTATAAATCCATCCAATACAACATAATACGCATGAATCCGTTCTCAAATGCAAGAAATTTTGCGTTTGCAGCAAGTTATCAGCGTTTTTCTGAGTCTCGTTGAGAAATTCTTGATTCTGTAGATCTGCTCAGAAGTAAGATTTTGCTTCAATAATGCGCCATATGGCAGAATCTTGCACCAGAAACATCATATTTCGTGTTTTCAGAGTGCTATTTGCAGTTTCACAAACTTTGGATTAAGTCGAGATCACGCTTTGCCGCGCAGATTTTCAGAATAAAAAAGTTCATATTTCTATCCAGGACTTCATGATATGTATGAATCCATCGACAGAAACATCGTATCTCGTGTTTTCAGAGCGCTATCTGCAGTTATATGAAGTTTGAAATAAGTCAAAACCACATTCAGAGCAGTTTCAAAGAATCGCAAATCACAAAAATCTATCCAATAAAACATAATACGCATGAGTCCGTCCTCAAATGCAAAAAAAATTGCGTTTCCAGCGAGTTATCAGCGATTTTTCTGAGTCCCGTTGAGAAATTTTTGATTCTGTAAATCTGCTCAGAAGCAAGATTTTGCTTCCAAAATGCGTTATATGGCAGAATATAGCACCAAATACATCATATTTCGTGTTTTTAGAGTGCTATTTGCAGTTTTACAAACTTTGGAATAAGTCGGGATCACGCTTTTCCGCGCAGATTTTCACAATCAAAAAGTTCATATTCCTATCCAGGACCTCATAATATGTATGAATCCATCAACAAAAACATCGTATCTTGTGTTTTCAGAGCGCTATCTGCAGTTATATGAAGTTTGAAATGAGTCCTTATTACCACATTCTGAGCAGTTTCAAAGTATCGCAAATTGTATAAATCCATCCAATACAACATAATACGCATGAATCCGTTCTCAAATGCAAGGAATTTTGCGTTTGCAGCGAGTTATCAGCGTTTTTCTGAGTCTCGTTGAGAAATTTTTGATTCTGTAAATCTGCTCAGAAGCAAGATTTAGCTCCAAAAATGCGTTATATGGCAGAATCTAGCACCAAATACATCATATTTTGTGATTTTAGAGTGCTATTTGCAGTTTTACAAACTTTAAAATAAGTCGAAATCACGGTTTTCCGCGCAGATCTCTAAAATCAAAAAGATCATATTCCTATCCAGGAACTCATAGTATGTATGAATTCATCGACAAAAACATCGTATCCCGTGTTTTCAGAGCGCTATCTGCAGTTATATGAAGTTTGAAATAAATCAAAATTACCACATTCTGAGCAGTTTCAGAGTATCTTTATTCACATAAACCTATCCAATATAACATAATACGCATGAATCCGTTCTCAAATGCAATGAATTTTGCGTTTGCAGCGAGTTATCAGCGTTTTTTCTGAGTCTCGTTGAGAAATTTTTGATTCTGTAAATCGGCTCAGAAGCAAGATTTTGCTTCAAAAATGCGTTATATGGCAGAATCTAGCACCAAATACATCATATTAAGTGTTCTTAGAGTGCTATTTGCAGTTTCACAAACTTTGGAATAAGTCAAGATCACGCTTTTCCGCGCAGATTTTCACAATCAAAAAGTTCATATTCCTATCCAGGACCTCATAATATGTATGAATCTATCGACAAGAACATCGTATCTTGTGTTCTTAGAGCGCTATCTGCAGTTATATGAAATTTGAAATAAGTCAAAATTACCACATTCTGAGCAGTTTCAAAGTATCGCAAAACACATAAATCTATCCAATACAACATAATACGCATGAATCCGTCCTCAAATGCAAGAGATTTTGCGTTTGCAGCGAGTTATCAGCGTTTTTTCTGAGTCTCGTTGAGAAATTTTTGACTCTGTAAATCTGCTCAGAAGCAAGATTTTGTTTCAAAAATGCGTTATATGGCAGAATCTTGCACCAAATACATCATATTTCGTGTTTTAGAGTGCTATTTGCAGTTTTACAAATTTTGGAATAAGTCGAGATCACGCTTTTCCGCGCAGATTTTCACAAGCAAAAAGTTCATATTCCTATCCAGGACCTCATAATATGTATGAATCCATCGACAAAAACATCGTATCTCGTGTTTTCAGAGCGCTATCTGCAGTTATATGAAGTTTGAAATAAGTCAAAACTACCACATTCTTGGCAGTTACAAAGTATCGCAAATCACATAAATCTATCCAATACAACATAATACGCATGAATCCGTTCTCAAATGTAGAAAATTTTGCGTTTCCAGCGAGTTATCAGCGTTATTTCTGAGTCTAGTTGAGAAATTTTTGATTCTGTAAATCTGCTCAGAAGGAAGATTTTGCTTCAAAAATGCGTTATATGGCAGAATCTAGCACCGAATACATTATATTTCGTGTTGTTAGAGTGCTATTTGC
Source organism: Dromius quadrimaculatus (assembly GCA_963989225.1). Taxonomy (NCBI): domain Eukaryota; kingdom Metazoa; phylum Arthropoda; class Insecta; order Coleoptera; family Carabidae; genus Dromius; species Dromius quadrimaculatus. The sequence goes on from OZ022326.1 coordinate 29,608,045, forward strand.
AGTTTTACAAACTTTGGGATAAGTCGTGATCACGCTTTTCCGCGCAGATTCTCACAATCAAAAAGTTCATATTCCTATCCAGGATCTCATGATATGTATGAATCCATCGACAAAAACATCGTATCTCGTGTTATCAGAGCGCTATCTGCAGTTATATGAAGTTTGAAATAAGTCAAAATTACCACATTCTGAGCAGTTCCAAAGTATCGCAAATCACATAAATCTATCCATACAACAAAAAAAAGCTTGAATCCGTCGTCAAATGCAAAAAATTTTGCGTTTCCAGCGAGTTATCAGCGTTTTTTTCGAGTCTCGTTGAGATATTTTTGATCCTGTGAATCTGCTTAGAAGTGAGATTTTGCTCCAAAAATGCGTTATATGGCAGAATCTAGCACCAAATACATCATATTTCGTGTTTTTAGAGTGCTATTTGCAGTTTTACAAACTTTGGAATAGGTCAAGATCACGCTTTTCCGCGCAAATTTTTACAATCAATAAGTTCATATTTCTATCCAGGACCTCATAATATGTATGAATCCATCGACAAAAACATCGTATCTCATGTTTTCAGAGCGCTATCTGCAAGATTTTGCTTCAAAAATGCGTTATATGGCAGAATCTAGCACCAAATACACCATACTTTGTGTTTTTTGGATGCTATTTGCAATTTTACAAACTTTGGAATAAGTCGAAATCACGCTTTTCCGCGCGGATTTTCACGATCAAAAAGTTCATATTTCTATCCAGGACCTCATAATATGTATGAATCTATCGACAAAAACATCGTATTTCGTGTTTTCAGAGCGCCATCTGCAGTTATATGAGATTTGAAATAAGTCAAAATTACCACATCCTGAGCAGTTTCAAAGTATCGCAAATCACATACATCTATCCAATACAACATAATATGCATGAATCCGTTCTCAAATGCAGAAAAATTTGCGTTCGCAGCGAGTTATCTGCGTTTTTTCTGTCTCGTTGAGAAATTTTTGATTCTGTAAATCTGCTCAGAAGCAAGATTTTGCTTCAAAAATGCGATACATGGCAGAATCTAGCACCAAATACATCATATTTTGTGATCTTAGAGTGCTATTTGCAGTTTTACAAACTTTGAAATAAGTCGAAATCACGGTTTTCCGCGCAGATCTCTACAATCAAAAAGTTCATATTCCTATCCAGGAACTCATAGTATGTATGAATTCATCGACAAAAACATCGTATCCCGTGTTTTCAGAGCGCTATCTGCAGTTATATGAAGTTTGAAATAAGTCAAAATTACTACATTCTGAGCAGTTTCAGAGTATCTTTATTCACATAAATCTATCCAATATAACATAATACGCATGAATCCGTTCTCAAATGCAATGAATTTTGCGTTTCCAGCGAGTTATCAGCGTTTTTTCTGAGTCTCGTTGAGAAATTTTTAATTCTGTAAATCAACTCAGAAGCAAGATTTTGCTTCAAAAATGCGTTATATAGCAGAATCTAGCACCAAATACATCATATTCTGTGCTTTCAGAGTGCTATTTGCAGTTTCACAAACTTTGGAGTAAGTCGAGATCACGATTCTCCGCGCAGATTTTCACAATCAAAAAGTTCATATTCCTATCCAGGACCTCATAATATGTATGAATCCATCGACAAAAACATTGTATCTCGTGTTTTCAGAGCGCTATCTGCAGTTGTATGAAGTTTGAAATAAGTCAAAATTACCACATTCTGAGCAGTTTCAAAGTATCGCAAATCACATAATTCCATACAATACCACATAATACGCATGGGCCCGTCCTCAAATGCAAAAAATTTGCGTTTGCAGCAAGTTATCAGCGTTTTTTTCTGAGTCTCGTTGAGAAATTTTTGACTCTGTAAATCTGCTCAGAAGCAAAATTTTGTTTCAAAAATGCGTTATATGGCAGAATCTTGCACCAAATACATCATATTTCGTGTTTTTAGAGTGCTATTTGCAGTTTTACAAATTTTGGAATAAGTCGAGATCACGCTTTTCCGCGCAGATTTTCACAAGCAAAAGTTCATATTCCTATCCAGGACCTCATAATATGTATGAATCCATCGACAAAAACATCGTATCTCGTGTTTTCAGAGCGCTATCTGCAGTTATATGGAGTTTGAAATAAGTCAAAACTACCACATTCTTAGCAGTTACAAAGCATCGCAAATCACATAAATCTATCCAATACAACATAATACGCATGAATCCGTTCTCAAATGTAGAAAATTTAGCGTGTCCAGCGAGTTATCAGCGTTATTTCTGAGTCTCGTTGAGAAATTTCTGATTCTGTAAATCTGCTCAGAAGGAAGATTTTGCTTCAAAAATGCGTTATATGGCAGAATCTAGCACCGAATACATCATATTTCGTGTTGTTAGAGTGCTATTTGCAGTTTTACAAACTTTGGGATAAGTCGTGATCACGCTTTCCCGCGCAGATTCTCACAATCAAAAAGTTAATATTCCTATCCTGGGTCTCATGATATGTATGAATCCATCGACAAAAACATTGTATCTCGTGTTATCAGAGCGCTATCTGCAGTTATATGAAGTTTGAAATAAGTCAAAATTACCACATTCTGAGCAGTTCCAAAGTATCGCAAATCACATAAATCTATCCAATACAACAAAAAAAAGCTTGAATCCGTCGTCAAATGCAAAAAATTTTGCGTTTCCAGCGAGTTATCAGCGTTTTTTTCGAGTCTCGTTGAGAAATTTTTAATTCTGTAAATCAACTCAGAAGCAAGATTTTGCTTCAAAAATGCGTTATATAGCAGAATCTAGCACCCAATACATCATATTTCGTGCTTTCAGAGTGCTATTTGCAGTTTCACAAACTTTGGAGTAAGTCGAGATCACGATTCTCCGCGCAGATTTTCACAATCAAAAAATTCATATTCCTATCCAGGACCTCATAATATGTATGAATCCATCGACAAAAACATCGTATCTCGTGTTTTCAGAGCGCTATCTGCAGTTGTATGAAGTTTGAAATAAGTCAATATTACCACATTCTGAGCAGTTTCAAAGTATCGCAAATCACATAATTCTATACAATACCACATAATACGCATGGGCCCGTCCTCAAATGCAAAAAAATTTGCGTTTGCCGCAAGTTATCAGCGTTTTTTCTGAGTCTCGTTGAGAAATTTTTGACTCTGTAAATCTGCTCAGAAGCAAAATTTTGTTTCAAAAATGCGTTATATGGCAGAATCTTGCACCAAATACATCATATTTCGTGTTTTTAGAGTGCTATTTGCAGTTTTACAAATTTTGGAATAAGTCGAGATCACGCTCTTCCGCGCAGATTTTCACAAGCAAAAAGTTCATATTCCTATCCAGGACCTCATAATATGTATGAATCCATCGACAAAAACATCGTATCTCGTGTTTTCAGAGCGCTATCTGCAGTTATATGAAGTTTGAAATAAGTCAAAACTACCACATTCTTAGCAGTTACAAAGCATCGCAAATCACATAAATCTATCCAATACAACATAATACGCATGAATCCGTTCTCAAATGTAGAAAATTTAGCGTGTCCAGCGAGTTATCAGCGTTATTTCTGAGTCTCGTTGAGAAATTTTTGATTCTGTAAATCTGCTCAGAAGGAAGATTTTGCTTCAAAAATGCGTTATATGGCAGAATCTAGCACCGAATACATCATATTTCGTGTTGTTAGAGTGCTATTTGCAGTTTTACAAACTTTGGGATAAGTCGTGATCACGCTTTTCCGCGCAGATTTTCACAATCAAAAAGTTAATATTCCTATCCTGGGTCTCATGATATGTATGAATCCATCGACAAAAACATTGTATCTCGTGTTATCAGAGCGCTATCTGCAGTTATATGAAGTTTGAAATAAGTCAAAATTACCACATTCTGAGCAGTTCCAAAGTATCGCAAATCACATAAATCTATCCAATACAACAAAAAAAAGCTTGAATCCGTCGTCAAATGCAAAAAATTTAGCGTTTCCAGCGAGTTATCAGCGTTTTTTTCGAGTCTCGTTGAGAAATTTTTAATTCTGTAAATCAACTCAGAAGCAAGATTTTGCTTCAAAAATGCGTTATATAGCAGAATCTAGCACCCAATACATCATATTTCGTGCTTTCAGAGTGCTATTTGCAGTTTCACAAACTTTGGAGTAAGTCGAGATCACGATTCTCCGCGCAGATTTTCACAATCAAAAAATTCATATTCCTATCCAGGACCTCATAATATGTATGAATCCATCGACAAAAACATCGTATCTCGTGTTTTCAGAGCGCTATCTGCAGTTATATGAAGTTTGGAATAAGTCAAAATTACCACATTCTGAGCAGTTTCAAAGTATCGCAAATCACATACATCTATCCAATACTACATAATACGCATGATTCCGTCCTCAAATGCACAAAATTTTGCGTCTGCAGCGAGTTATCAGCGTTTTTTCTGAGTCTCGTTGAGAAATTTTTGATTTTGTCAATCTGCTCAGAAGCAAGATTTTGCTTCAAAAATGCGTTATATGGCAGAATCTAGCACCAAGTACATCATATTCCGTGTTTTTAGAGTGCCATTTGCAGTTTTACAAACTTTGGAATAAGTCAGAATCACGCTTTTCCGCGCAGATTTTCACAA
>OZ022326.1:29612871-29662571 GCA_963989225.1 Dromius quadrimaculatus
TAACGCATTTTTGAAGCAAAATCTTCTGAGCAGATTAAAAGGATCAAAAACTTCTCAACGAGACTCAGAATAAACGCTGATAATTTGCTGGGAACGCAGAATTTTGTGCATTTGAGGACGGTTCCATGCGTATTATGTTGTATTGAATAGATTTATGTGATTTGCGATACTTTGAGACTGCTTAGAATGTGGTAATTTTGACTTATTTCAAACTTCATATAACTGCAGATAGCGCTCTGAAAACACGAGATACGATGTTTTTGTCGATAGATTCATACATATTATGAGGTCCTGGATAGGAATATTAACTTTTTGATTGTGAAAATTTGCGCGGAAAAGCGTGATTTTGACTTATTCCAATGTTTGTAAAACTGCAAATAGCACTTCAAAAACACGAAATATGATGTATTTGGTGCTAAATTCTGCCATGCAACGCATTTTTGAAGCAAAATCTTGCTTCTGAGCAGATTGACAGAATCAAAAATTTCTCAACAAGACTCAGAAAAAACGCTGATAACTCGCAGGGAACACAGAATTTTGTGCATTTGAGGTTGGATTCATGCGTATTATGTTGTATTGGATAGATTTATGTGATTTGCGATACATTGAAACTGCTCCGAATGTGGTAATTTTGACTTATTCCAAACTTCACATAACTGCAAATAGCGCTCTGAAAACACGAGATACGATGTTTTTGTCACTAGATTCATACATATTATGTGGTCCTGGATAGGAATATGAACTTTTTGATCGTGAAAATCTGCGCGGAAAGCGTGATTTCGACTCATTCCAAAGTTTGTAGAACTGCAAATAGCACTCTAAAAACCCGAAATATGATGTATTTGGTGCTAGATTCTGCCATATAACGCATTTTTGAAGCAAAATCTTGCTTCTGAGCAGATTTACAGAATCAAAAATTTCTCAACGAGACAGAAAAAACGCTGATAACTTGCTGGAAGCGCAAAATTTTGTCCATTTGAGGACGGTTTTATGCGTATTATGTTGTATTGGCTAGAATTATGTTTTTGCGTTACTTTGAAACTGCTCAGAATGTGGTAATTTTGACTTATTTCAAGCTTCATATAACTGCAGATAGCGCTCTGAAAACACGAGATATGATGTTTCTGTCGATAGTTCCATACATGCTATGAGGTCCTGGATAGGAATATGAACTTTTTGATTGCGAAAATTAGCGCGGAAAAGCGTGATTTTGACTTATTCCAAAGTTTGTAGAACTGCAAATAGCACTATAAAAACACGAAATATGATGTATTTGGTGCTGGATTCTGCCATATAACGCATTTTTGAAGCAAAATCTTCCTTCTGAGCAGATTTACAGAATCAAAAATTTCTCAACGAGACTCAGAAAAAACGCTGATACCTCGCTGGAAACACAAAATTTTGTGCATTTGAGGACGGATTCATGGGTATTATGTTGTACTGGATAGATTTATGTGATTTGCGATACTTTGAAACTGCTCAGAATGTGGTAATTTCGACCTATTTCAATCTTCATATAACTGCAGATAGCGCTCTGAAAACACGAGGTACGATGTTTTTATTGAGAGACTTATACATATTATGAGGTCCTGGATAGGAATATAAACGTTTTAATTGTGAAAATCTGCGTGGAAAAGCGTGATTATGACTCATTCCAAAGTTTGTAAAACTGCAAATAGCACTCTAAAAACACAAAATATGATGTATTTGGTGCTAGATTCTGCCATATAAGCATTTTTGAAGCAAAATCTTGCATCTAAGCAGATTTACAGGATTAAAAATTTCTCAACGAGACTCAGGATAAACGCTGATAATTTGCTGGGAACGCAGAATTTTGTGCATTTGAGGACAGTTCCATGCGTATTATGTTGTACTGGATAGATTTATGTGATTTGCGATACTTTGAAACTGCTCAGAATGTGGTAGTTTCGACCTATTTTCAATCTTCATATAACTGCAGATAGCGCTCTGAAAACACAAGGTACGATGTTTTTATTGATAGATTTATACATATTATGAGGTCCTGGATAGGAATATAAACGTTTTAATTGTGAAAATCTGCGTGGGAAAGCGTGATTATGACTCATTCCAAAGTTTGTAAAACTGCAAATAGCACTCTAAAAACACGAAATATGATGTATTTGGTGCTAGATTCTGCCATAATAACGCATTTTTCAAGCTAAATCTTGCTTCTGAGCAGATTTACAGGATCAAAAATTTCTCAACGAGACTCAGGATAAACGCTGATAATTTGCTGGGAACGCAGAATTTTGTGCATTTGAGGACGGTTCCATTGCGTATTATGTTGTATTGAATAGATTTATGTGATTTGCGATACTTTGAGACTGCTTAGAATGTGGTAATTTTGACTTATTTCAAACTTCATATAACTGCAGATAGCGCTCTGAAAACACGAGATACGATGTTTTTGTCGATAGATTCATACATATTATGTGGTCCTGGATAGGAATATTAACTTTTTGATTGTGGAAATTTACGCGGAAAAGCGTGATTTTGACTTATTCCAAAGTTTGTGAAACTGCAAATAGCACTCCAAAAAACACGAAATATGATGTACTCAGAAAAAACGCTGATAACTCGCAGGGAACACAAAATTTTGTGCATTTGAGGACGGATTCATGAGTATTATGTTGTACTGGATAGATTTATGTGATTTGCGATACTTTGAAACTGCTCAGAATGTGGTAATTTCGACCTATTTCAATCTTCATATAACTGCAGATAGCGCTCTGAAAACACGAGGTACGATGTTTTTATTGATAGATTTATACATATTATGAGGTCCTGGATAGAAATATGAACGTTTTAATTGTGAAGATCTGCGTGGAAAAGCGTGATTATGACTCATTCCAAAGTTTGTAAAACTGCAAATAGCACTCTAAAAACACGAAATATGATGTATTTGGTGCTAGATTCTGCCATATAACGCATTTTTGAAGCAAAATCTTCTGAGCAGATTAACAGGATCAAAAACTTCTCAACGAGACTCAGAATAAACGCTGATAATTTGCTGGGAACGCAGAATTTTGTGCATTTGAGGACGGTTCCATGCGTATTATGTTGTATTGAATAGATTTATGTGATTTGCGATACTTTGAGACTGCTTAGAATGTGGTAATTTTGACTTATTTCAAACTTCATATAACTGCAGTTAGCGCTCTGGAAACACGAGATACGATGTTTTTGTCGATAGATTCGTACATATTATGTGGTCCTGGATAGGAATATTAACTTTTTGATTGTGAAAATTTGCGCGGAAAAGCGTGATTTTGACTTATTCCAAAGTTTGTAAAACTGCAAATAGCACTCCAAAAACACGAAATATGATGTATTTGGTGCTGGATTCTGCCATATAACGCATTTTTGAAGCAAAATCTTCCTTCTGAGCAGATTTACAGAATCAAAAATTTCTCAACGAGACTCAGAAAAAACGCTGATAACTCGCTGGAAACACAGAATTTTGTGCATTTGAGGTTGGATTCATGCGTATTATGTTGTATTGGATAGATTTATGTGATTTGCGATACATTGAAACTGCTCCGAATGTGGTAATTTTGACTTATTCCAAACTTCATATAACTGCAAATAGCGCTCTGAAAACACGAGATACGATGTTTTTGTCGATAGATGCATACATACTATGCGGTCCTGGATAGGAATATGAACTTTTTGATCGTGAAAATCTGCGCGGAAAAGCGTGATTTCGACTCATTCCAAAGTTTGTAAAACTGCAAATAGCACTCTGAATACACGAAATATGATGTATTTGGTGCTAGCTTCTGCCATATAACGCATTTTTGAAGCAAAATCTTGCTTCCCAGCAGATTTACAGAATCAAAAATTTCTCAACGAGACTCAGAAAAAACGCTGATAACTTGCTGGAAACGCAAAATTTTGTGCATTTGAGGACGGTTTCATGCGTATTATGTTGTATTGGATAGATTCATGTGATTTGCGATACTTTGAAACTGCTCAGAATGTGGTAATTTTGACTTATTTCAAACTTCTTATAACTGCAGATAGCGCTCTGAAAACACGAGAAACGATGTTTTTGTCGATAGATTCATACATATTATGGGGTCCTGTATGGGAATATGAACTTTTTGAGTGTGAAAATCTGCGCGGAAAAGCGTGATTCCGACCTATCCCAAAGTTTGTAAAACTGCAAATAGCACTCTAGAAACATGGAATATGATGTATTTGATGCTAGATTCTGCCATATAACGTATTTTTGAAGCAAAATCTCACTTCTGAGCAGATATACAGAATCAAAAATTTCTCAACGAGACTCAGAAAAAATGCTGATAACTCGCTGAAAACGCAAAATTTTTGTAAATTTGAGGACGGATTCATGCGTATGATGTTGTATTGGATAGATTTATGTGATTCGCGATACTTTGAAACTGCTCAGAATGTGATAATTCTGACTTATTTCAAGCTTCATATAACTGCAGATAGCGCTCTGAAGACACGAGATACGATGTTTTGTCGATAGATTCATACAAATTATGGGGTCCTGGATGGGAATATTAACTTTTTCATTGTGAAAATCTGCGCGGAAAAGCGTGATTTTGACTTATTCCAAAGTTTCTAGAACTGCAAATAGCACTCTGAAAACACGAAATATGATGTATTTGGTGCTGGATTCTGCCATATAACGCATTTTTGAAGCAAAATCATCCTTCTGAGCAGATTCACAGAATCAAAAATTTCTCAACGAGACTCAGAAAAAACGCTGATAACTCGCTGGAAACACAGAATTTTGTGCGTTTGAGGACGGATTCATGGGTATTATGTTGTACTGGATAGATTTATGTGATTTGCGATACTTTGAAACTGCTCAGAGTGTGGTAGTTTCGACCTATTTCAATCTTCATATAACTGCAGATAGCGCTCTGAAAACACAAGGTACGATGTTTTTATTGATAGATTTATACATATTATGAGGTCCTGGATAGGAATATAAACGTTTTAATTGTGAAAATCTGCGTGGGAAAGCGTGATTATGACTCATTCCAAAGTTTGTAAAACTGCAAATAGCACTCTAAAAAACACGAAATATGATGTATTTGGTGCTAGATTCTGCCATATAACGCATTTTTTAAGCTAAATCTTGCTTCTGAGCAGATTTACAGGATCAAAAATTTCTCAACGAGACTCAGGATAAACGCAGATAATTTGCTGGGATCGCAGAATTTTGTGCATTTGAGGACGGTTCCATGCGTATTATGTTGTATTGAATAGATTTATGTGATTTGCGATACTTTGAGACTGCTTAGAATGTGGTAATTTTGACTTATTTCAAACTTCATATAACTGCAGTTAGCGCTCTGAAAACACGAGATACGATGTTTTTGTCGATAGATTCATACATATTATGTGGTCCTGGATAGGAATATTAACTTTTTGATTGTGAAAATTTGCGCGGAAAAGCGTGATTTTGACTTATTCCAAAGTTTGTGAAACTGCAAATAGCACTCCAAAAACACGAAATATGATGTACTCAGAAAAAAACGCTGATAACTCGCAGGGAACACAAAATTTTGTGCATTTGAGGACGGATTCATGAGTATTATGTTGTACTGGATAGATTTATGTGATTTGCGATACTTTGAAACTGCTCAGAATGTGGTAATTTCGACCCTATTTCAATCTTCATATAACTGCAGATAGCGCTCTGAAAACACGAGGTACGATGTTTTTATTGATAGATTTATACATATTATGAGGTCCTGGATAGAAATATGATTGTTTTAATTGTTAAGATCTGCGTGGAAAAGCGTGATTATGACTCATTCCAAAGTTTGTAAAACTGCAAATAGCACTCTAAAAACACGAAATATGATGTATTTGGTGCTAGATTCTGCCATATAACGCATTTTTGAAGCAAAATCTTCTGAGCAGATTAAAAGGATCAAAAACTTCTCAACGAGACTCAGAATAAACGCTGATAATTTGCTGGGAACGCAGAATTTTGTGCATTTGAGGACGGTTCCATGCGTATTATGTTGTATTGAATAGATTTATGTGATTTGCGATACTTTGAGACTGCTTAGAATGTGGTAATTTTGACTTATTTCAAACTTCATATAACTGCAGATAGCGCTCTGAAAACACGAGATACGATGTTTTTGTCGATAGATTCATACATATTATGAGGTCCTGGATAGGAATATTAACTTTTTGATTGTGAAAATTTGCGCGGAAAAGCGTGATTTTGACTTATTCCAATGTTTGTAAAACTGCAAATAGCACTTCAAAAACACGAAATATGATGTATTTGGTGCTAAATTCTGCATGCAACGCATTTTTGAAGCAAAATCTTGCTTCTGAGCAGATTGACAGAATCAAAAATTTCTCAACAAGACTCAGAAAAAACGCTGATAACTCGCAGGGAACACAGAATTTTGTGCATTTGAGGTTGGATTCATGCGTATTATGTTGTATTGGATAGATTTATGTGATTTGCGATACATTGAAAACTGCTCCGAATGTGGTAATTTTGACTTATTCCAAACTTCACATAACTGCAAATAGCGCTCTGAAAACACGAGATACGATGTTTTTGTCACTAGATTCATACATATTATGTGGTCCTGGATAGGAATATGAACTTTTTGAACGTGAAAATCTGCGCGGAAAGCGTGATTTCGACTCATTCCAAAGTTTGTAGAACTGCAAATAGCACTCTAAAAACCCGAAATATGAATGTATTTGGTGCTAGATTCTGCCATATAACGCATTTTTGAAGCAAAATCTTGCTTCTGAGCAGATTTACAGAATCAAAAATTTCTCAACGAGACAGAAAAAACGCTGATAACTTGCTGGAAGCGCAAAATTTTGTCCATTTGAGGACGGTTTTATGCGTATTATGTTGTATTGGCTAGAATTATGTTTTTTGCGTTACTTTGAAACTGCTCAGAATGTGGTAATTTTGACTTATTTCAAGCTTCATATAACTGCAGATAGCGCTCTGAAAACACGAGATATGATGTTTCTGTCGATAGTTCCATACATGCTATGAGGTCCTGGATAGGAATATGAACTTTTTTGATTGCGAAAATTAGCGCGGAAAAGCGTGATTTTGACTTATTCCAAAGTTTGTAGAACTGCAAATAGCACTATAAAAACACGAAATATGATGTATTTGGTGCTGGATTCTGCCATATAACGCATTTTTGAAGCAAAATCTTCCTTCTGAGCAGATTTACAGAATCAAAAATTTCTCAACGAGACTCAGAAAAAACGCTGATACCTCGCTGGAAACACAAAATTTTGTGCATTTGAGGACGGATTCATGGGTATTATGTTGTACTGGATAGATTTATGTGATTTGCGATACTTTGAAACTGCTCAGAATGTGGTAATTTCGACCTATTTCAATCTTCATATAACTGCAGATAGCGCTCTGAAGACACGAGGTACGATGTTTTTATTGAGAGACTTATACATATTATGAGGTCCTGGATAGGAATATAAACGTTTTAATTGTGAAAATCTGCGTGGAAAAGCGTGATTATGACTCATTCCAAAGTTTGTAAAACTGCAAATAGCACTCTAAAAAACACAAAATATGATGTATTTGGTGCTAGATTCTGCCATATAAGGCATTTTTGAAGCAAAATCTTGCTTCTAAGCAGATTTACAGGATTAAAAATTTCTCAACGAGACTCAGGATAAACGCTGATAATTTGCTGGGAACGCAGAATTTTGTGCATTTGAGGACAGTTCCATGCGTATTATGTTGTACTGGATAGATTTATGTGATTTGCGATACTTTGAAACTGCTCAGAATGTGGTAGTTTCGACCTATTTCAATCTTCATATAACTGCAGATAGCGCTCTGAAAACACAAGGTACGATGTTTTTATTGATAGATTTATACATATTATGAGGTCCTGGATAGGAATATAAACGTTTTAATTGTGAAAATCTGCGTGGGAAAGCGTGATTATGACTCATTCCAAAGTTTGTAAAACTGCAAATAGCACTCTAAAAACACGAAATATGATGTATTTGGTGCTAGATTCTGCCATATAACGCATTTTTCAAGCTAAATCTTGCTTCTGAGCAGATTTACAGGATCAAAAATTTCTCAACGAGACTCAGGATAAACGCTGATAATTTGCTGGGAACGCAGAATTTTGTGCATTTGAGGACGGTTCCATGCGTATTATGTTGTATTGAATAGATTTATGTGATTTGCGATACTTTGAGACTGCTTAGAATGTGGTAATTTTGACTTATTTCAAACTTCATATAACTGCAGATAGCGCTCTGAAAACACGAGATACGATGTTTTTGTCGATAGATTCATACATATTATGTGGTCCCGGATAGGAATATTAACTTTTTGATTGTGGAAATTTGCGCGGAAAAGCGTGATTTTGACTTATTCCAAAGTTTGTGGAACTGCAAATAGCACTCCAAAAACACGAAATATGATGTACTCAGAAAAAACGCTGATAACTCGCAGGGAACACAAAATTTTGTGCATTTGAGGACGGATTCATGAGTATTATGTTGTACTGGATAGATTTATGTGATTTGCGATACTTTGAAACTGCTCAGAATGTGGTAATTTCGACCTATTTCAATCTTCATATAACTGCAGATAGCGCTCTGAAAACACGAGGTACGATGTTTTTATTGATAGATTTATACATATTATGAGGTCCTGGATAGAAATATGAACGTTTCAATTGTGAAGATCTGCGTGGAAAAGCGTGATTATGACTCATTCCAAAGTTTGTAAAACTGCAAATAGCACTCTAAAAACACGAAATATGATGTATTTGGTGCTAGATTCTGCCATATAACGCATTTTTGAAGCAAAATCTTCTGAGCAGATTAACAGGATCAAAAACTTCTCAACGAGACTCAGAATAAACGCTGATAATTTGCTGGGAACGCAGAATTTTGTGCATTTGAGGACGGTTCCATGCGTATTATGTTGTATTGAATAGATTTATGTGATTTGCGATACTTTGAGACTGCTTAGAATGTGGTAATTTTGACTTATTTCAAACTTCATATAACTGCAGTTAGCGCTCTGGAAACACGAGATACGATGTTTTTGTCGATAGATTCGTACATATTATGTGGTCCTGGATAGGAATATTAACTTTTTGATTGTGAAAATTTGCGCGGAAAAGCGTGATTTTGACTTATTCCAAAGTTTGTAAAACTGCAAATAGCACTCCAAAAACACGAAATATGATGTATTTGGTGCTGGATTCTGCCATATAACGCATTTTTGAAGCAAAATCTTCCTTCTGAGCAGATTTACAGAATCAAAAATTTCTCAACGAGACTCAGAAAAAACGCTGATAACTCGCTGGAAACACAGAATTTTGTGCATTTGAGGTTGGATTCATGCGTATTATGTTGTATTGGATAGATTTATGTGATTTGCGATACATTGAAACTGCTCCGAATGTGGTAATTTTGACTTATTCCAAACTTCATATAACTGCAAATAGCGCTCTGAAAACACGAGATACGATGTTTTTGTCGATAGATTCATACATACTATGCGGTCCTGGATAGGAATATGAACTTTTTGATCGTGAAAATCTGCGCGGAAAAGCGTGATTTCGACTCATTCCAAAGTTTGTAAAACTGCAAATAGCACTCTGAATACACGAAATATGATGTATTTGGTGCTAGCTTCTGCCATATAACGCATTTTTGAAGCAAAATCTTGCTTCCCAGCAGATTTACAGAATCAAAAATTTCTCAACGAGACTCAGAAAAAACGCTGATAACTTGCTGGAAACGCAAAATTTTGTGCATTTGAGGACGGTTTCATGCGTATTATGTTGTATTGGATAGATTCATGTGATTTGCGATACTTTGAAACTGCTCAGAATGTGGTAATTTTGACTTATTTCAAACTTCTTATAACTGCAGATAGCGCTCTGAAAACACGAGAAACGATGTTTTTGTCGATAGATTCATACATATTATGGGGTCCTGGATGGGAATATGAACTTTTTGAGTGTGAAAATCTGCGCGGAAAAGCGTGATTCCGACCTATCCCAAAGTTTGTAAAACTGCAAATAGCACTCTAGAAACATGGAATATGATGTATTTGATGCTAGATTCTGCCATATAACGTATTTTTGAAGCAAAATCTTACTTCTGAGCAGATATACAGAATCAAAAATTTCTCAACGAGACTCAGAAAAAATGCTGATAACTCGCTGAAAACGCAAAATTTTGTAAATTTGAGGACGGATTCATGCGTATGATGTTGTATTGGATAGATTTATGTGATTCGCGATACTTTGAAACTGCTCAGAATGTGATAATTCTGACTTATTTCAAGCTTCATATAACTGCAGATAGCGCTCTGAAGACACGAGATACGATGTTTTGTCGATGGATTCATATTAATTATGGGGTCCTGGATAGTAATATTAACTTTTTGATTGTGAAAATCTGCGCGGAAAAGCGTGATTTTGACTTATTCCAAAGTTTGTAGAACTGCAAATAGCACTCTGAAAACACGAAATATGATGTATTTGGTGCTGGATTCTGCCATATAACGCATTTTTGAAGCAAAATCATCCTTCTGAGCAGATTTACAGAATCAAAAATTTCTCAACGAGACTCAGAAAAAACGCTGATAACTCGCTGGAAACACAGAATTTTGTGCGTTTGAGGACGGATTCATGGGTATTATGTTGTACTGGATAGATTTATGTGATTTGCGATACTTTGAAACTGCTCAGAATGTGGTAGTTTCGACCTATTTCAATCTTCATATAACTGCAGATAGCGCTCTGAAAACACAAGGTACGATGTTTTTATTGATAGATTTATACATATTATGAGGTCTTGGATAGGAATATAAACGTTTTAATTGTGAAAATCTGCGTGGGAAAGCGTGATTATGACTCATTCCAAAGTTTGTAAAATTGCAAATAGCACTCTAAAAACACGAAATATGATGTATTTGGTGCTAGATTCTGCCATATAACGCATTTTTTAAGCTAAATCTTGCTTCTGAGCAGATTTACAGGATCAAAAATTTCTCAACGAGACTCAGGATAAACGCTGATAATTTGCTGGGAACGCAGAATTTTGTGCATTTGAGGACGGTTCCATGCGTATTATGTTGTATTGAATAGATTTATGTGATTTGCGATACTTTGAGACTGCTTAGAATGTGGTAATTTTGACTTATTTCAAACTTCATATAACTGCAGTTAGCGCTCTGAAAACCTGATTAGGTATATGAACTTTTTGATTGTGAAAATCTGCGCGGAAAAGCGTGATCTCGACTCATTCCGAAGTTTGTGAAACTGCAAATTGCACTCTAAAAAAACCAAATATGTTGTATTTGGTGCTAGATTCTGCCATATAACGCATTTTTGAAGCAAAATCTTACTTCTGAGCAGATTTACAGAATCAAAAATTTCTCAACGAGACTCAGAAAAAATGCTGATAACTCGCTGCAAACGCAAAATTTCTTGCATTTGAGAACGGATTCATGCGTATTATGTTGTATTGGATGGATTTATGTGATTTGCGATACTTTGAAACTGCTCAGAATGTGGTATTTTCATATAACTGCATATAGCGCTCTGAAAACACGAGATACGATGTTTTTGTCGATGGATTCATACATATTATGAGGTCCTGGATAGGAATATGAACTTTTTGATTGTGAAAATCTGCGCGGAAAAGCGTGATCTCGACTTATTCCAAAGTTTGTAAAACTGCAAATACCACTCTAAAAACACGGAATATGATGTATTTGGTGCTATATTCTGCCATATAACGCATTTTTGAAGCAACATATTGCTTCTTAGCAGATTTACAGAATCAAAAATTCCCCAACGGGTCCCAGAAAAACCCCGATAACTCGCTGGAAACGCAATATTTTATTGCATTTGAGGAAGGATTCATGCGTATTATGTTGTATTGGATAGATTTATGTGATTTGCGATTCTTTGAAACTGCTCTGAATGTGGTGATTTTGACTTATTTCAAACTTCATATAACTGCAGATACCGCTCTGAAAACACAAGATACGATGTTTTCGTCGATGAATTCATACATATTATGAGGTCCTGGATAGAAATATGAACTTTTTGATTGTGAAAATCTGCGCGGAAAAGCGTGATCTCGACTTATACCAAAGTTTGTAAATCTGCAAATAGCACTCTAAGAGCACGGAATATGATGTATTTGGTGCTAGATTCTACCATATAACGCATTTTTAGTGCAAAATCTTGCTTCTGAGCAGATTTACAGAATCAAAAATTTCTCAACGAGACTCAGAAAAAACGCTGATAACTCGCTGGAAGCGCAAAGTTTTTTGCAATTGAGGACGGATTCATGCCTATTATGTTGTATTGGATATATTCATTTGATTTGCGATACTTTGAAACTGCTCAGAATGTGGTAATTTTGACTCATTTCAAAATTCATATAACTGCAGATAGCGCTCTGAAAACACGAGATACGATGTTTTTGTCGATGGATTCATACATATTATGAGGTCCTGGATAGGAATATGAACTTTTTGATTGTGAAAATCTGCGCGGCAAAGCGTGATCTCGACTTATTCCAAAGTTTGTAAAACTGCAAATAGCACTCTAAAAACACGAAATATGATGTATTTGGTGCTAGATTCTGCCATATAACGCATTTTTTAAGCAAAATCTTGCTTCTGAGCAGATTTACAGAATCTGAAATTTCTCAACGAGACTCGGAAAGAACGCTGATAACTCGCTGCAAACGCAAAATTCCTTGCATTTGAGAACGGATTCATGCGTATTATGTTGTATTGGATGGATTTATGTAATTTGCGATACTTTGAAACTGCTCTGCATGTGGTAATTTTAACTTATTACAAACTTCATATAACTGCGGATAGCGCTCTGAAAACACAAGATACGATGTTTTTGTCGATGGATTCATACATATTATGAGGTCCTGGATAGGAATATGAACTTTTTGATTGTGAAAATCTGCGCGAAAAAGCGTGATCCCGACTATTCCAAAGTTTGTAAAACTGAAAATAGCACTCTAAAAACACTAAATATGATGTATTTGGTGCTAGATTCTGCCATATAAAGCATTTTTGGAGCAAAATCTTGCTTCTGAGCAGATTTACAGAATCAAAAATTTCTCAACGAGACTCAGAAAAAACGCTGATAACTCGCTGGAAGCGCAAATTTTTTTGCAATTGATTACATATTCATTTGATTATGTTGTATTGGACATATTTATGTGATTTGCGATACTTTGAAACTGCTCAGAATGTGGTAATTTTGACTTATTTCAAAATTCATATAACTGCGGATAGCGCTCTGAAAACACGAGATACGATGTTTTTGTCGATTGATTCATACACATTATGAGGTCCTGGATAGGAATATGAACTTCTTGATTGTGGGAATCTGCGCGGAAAAGCGTGATTTCGACTTATTCCAAAGTTTGTAAAACTGCAAATAGCACTTTAAAAACACGAAATATGATGTATTTGGAGCTAAATTTTGCCATAAAACGCATTTCTGGAGCAAAATCTTGCTTCTGAGCAGATTTACAGAATCAGAAATTTCTCAACGAAACTCAGAAAAAACGCTGATAACTCGCTGCAAACGCAAAATTTCTTACGTTTGAGAACGGATTCATGCGTATTATGTTGTATTGGATAGATTTATGTGATTTGCGATACTTTGAAACTGCTCAGAATGTGAAAATTTTGACTTATTCCAAACTTCATATAACTGCAGATAGCGCTCTGAAAACACAAGATACGATGTTTTTGTCAAGGGATTCATACATATTATGAGGTCCTACTTTTTTGGTATACTCATAGACGTACGCGCGAGTTGTTCCGCATTTTCATTTACTTTTTTTCTGGTACCTTTTTGTACAACGTCGAGGGCTCTGACCTAACTTATTTACATTTATTCATTTGATTTTTGCGCTACTTAGGCGTAAGGCATTGTGAGGCCTACTATTTACGTTCATTTATTTGTTTTTTTGGCGCGTAATTTGTAATAGTTTGTTTCAATTACTTTATATTCATTTATTTTTATTTGGCCCTACTAGGTGCGTTGTTCAAAGTACTTATTCAATTAAATTTATTAATTTTGGGCAAATACCTTTTTTTTATTGAATGAAAATTGCCCGCACTTTTCTTTTCAGCAGTGTAGAAGAGAGCGTAATTTCTCTCAGTAAGCTCTAGCATCGATCAGATGCATGAATGTGCGGCAGGTTGGTGCGAGATATATCGGAATCGGATAGTTAAAGATTGAGCCAAAACCTTCAACTTGATTCATATCTCGCTCCAGCTGCCTTGCCGCACATTCATGCATCTGATCGATGCCTGCTGAGACCGCTTTCCCAGTTGAATGCAGTACAACAATCGGGACATGTGAACATGCTGCTAGATTTCAAACAACTATTCTAATTAATTTAAATCTTCAGTAGAGTAGCGGTTTGAAAAATCTGAACCGATAAACAGCTTTTGAACAGCTCTGATTAACTGATAAACAGCTTCTGAACAGCTCTGATGAACTGATAAACAGCTTTTGAACAGATCTGATGAACCGCTCTGTTGAACTGATAAACAGTTTAGTTGAACCTATGAACAGCGTTCGAATAATTCTGTTGAATAGGTGAACAGCTCCTGAACCGCTTTGAACAAGTCTGATAAACCAGATTAAACAGCTTCTGAACCGCTTTGAACCGCTCTGTTGAACTGATAAACAGCACTGATGAATTGATAAACTGCTTTTGAACCGCTTTAAATCACTCTGTTGAACTGATAAACTGGTCTGATGAACCACTTCGAACAGGTCTGATGAACCGCTTTGAACAGCTTCTGAACCGCTTTGAACAGCTCTGATGAACTGATAAACAGCTTTTGAGCCGCTTTGAACAGGTCTGTTGAACTGATAAACAGTTTTGAACCGCTCTGTTGAACCGATAAACAGCTTTTGAACCGCTTTGAACTGCTCTGATGAACTTATGAACAGCTTTTGAACCGCTTTGAACCGCTCTGTTGAACCGATAAACAGCTCTGACAAACTGATAAACAGCTCTGATGAACCGCTTCCAACAGGTTTGGTAATCTGCTCTGTAGAACCGATAAACAGCGTTTGAACAATTCTGTTGAATAGGTGAACAGCTCAAATACCCTTATATTACCCTCTTCATTAGTTTGTGGATATGAACTTGCTCTTATGTGGCTTATTTAATCAGTGAATAACGAATATATGACATCATCAAGTAATTGTGTGATAATGCGTTTCTGTCCATTGATATATCATGTTTCATTCTCAATAATATTCTTTTGACACATCTCAATGCTGTATGTGGAAATTACTGGATTTGTTGCATGTATATCCACACACAAATTTATATGCCTCATATTGGGCTTGAATGTAGAAATGTCTATAAACTGCAACTGTTACTGATGCTATATAAATATATGTTCTCGATTTGATCAATTTCTGTTTACTATTTTTTCGATTGACATTAGGATTGTTAGGTCATATTAAATGAAATTTACTACTATTCTTGTGACAAAATTCCATTTTATTGGATGTAGTACATTGTATTCTTAAATATAGTATTTTATTAGATGTAATACATTGTATTCTTAAATATAATATTTTACTCTACGATAACACATTTTCTAGATCAATTTATCATCACATGGAGCTCCTCTGAATATTCCAGTTGGCAGGTACTTTTCCCGGTACCCTGAAGCTCGATGTCTGCTCTAGCTTGTTCATCAGCCAAATTCTGAATTGTAGATAGAATATGTGAACATAATGATAAAAATTAATACTGTAACTGCTCCGTGTGGTACTAATATTTCAGATCGTTTATCAGATAGTGACCCCACGCTAATGTTCTATAACCATCTGAACATATGAATCTTTTATCGTCGTTGCATGTAAGTGCAATTTTGTTTTGTTCCACTGTATATATTGTATGCTTATAACTTCGGAATGTGCACTGTTTCTGATATATAATATCATTTTGAAACAGACATTGTTTGTAATGATTTCCAATTAAAATATCATTGAAAACATTCTTTGTGATACCCTTCGCCTTTTTCTTCCATTCATCTTGTCCATCCTCCGTACAATACGCATGAATTTTTGGGCGCAAAGCAATGAATTCATACATCAATTTCCCGCCTTATACATCTTTCATCAATTCCCAACACTGCTTTATTCTTCAATGGTATTCTAAATCTATTTTCAGGACTGAAATTACTAGTATCAAACTTTTCAATATTATTTGCAAGATCTCGGTAGATATCGTCGGTTTTAATTGATAATACAAAGCTGTCTGTGTCACAGTAGCACAATGAGATTTGGCCACCGTATTTTGTTTTCAGAAAATCGTAGAAGAATTCGTACATTAATATCTTCGAGAGATCCAAAACGGTTTGTTGTACAGAACTTTCAATTTTTCAAATTGTATCGCAACTAAATTTTCTGTGAATATCGTGATATTTTTCATATTTGGTTTAGCTAACAGAGATTAAGCTCCCAATTTACGGCCAATGTCATCCCAATGATTCACTAATTTGATATCAACCCGATTATCAACATTCTCTAAAGTTTTACCAAAACCCGCATTATTCATAAGTTTGAAAGAGTCTTTTCCGAAATCATTTTCAGCCAGCTGTCTCATAGATGTATTCAAATCAATATATTGCTCTAACCAGGCTGACTGTTGGAACTTTATAACTCTATGGATTTTTTCAATCTTCAAACCGTGTTTAATTGCCTGTTTCAAATTACGGTAGTGAATAATAAACTTTGACTTATCGTATAAATTTGGAATGAGTTTCTTATTTATATATTTAGATTTAGGAAAAATCATGTTTTCAGCTATAAATGGTAGATCATTGTGTAGATCATGTAGGGAGTCAGGGTATTCAATATCAACTTCAAGAAAATAACCGGTAGATGAATCATCATCGATTTGTAAAAAGTCTATTCTTGAAATTTGTTCATCATTTAACCATTCAAATTTTCCGTGTGGTATGAATTGTGAGAGAGCCCAACCGTAAAGATTATCCGCGTCTAAATACAGCAAGTAACTGCTTGGATGATTTTTATTGTAGTCCGGAATATACTTGTTGTTGGCTCTCACATATCTAAGTGTAGCTTGACAGATTCCACCTCTGATACCCTTCTGTAAAAAATTATACTTGTCAATATCTGTAAGAAGCTCCAGTTCAATTCCAGTAATTTTTAACATGGCATCCCAGCTGAGGCCTGCAATCGTGAAATAATTTGCTGGATTAAGTTTATAAGCTGTTATGCAAATATTACGAAATTGTTCAAAAACGTCGGACAGAAGTAGAACGTCAGTTTTCAAATATAAATCTGAATATTCCTTTAGAGTCGGACAACGAAATGTTTTCCATACAGTTTTCGCATGTCTGTACTCTTTATTAGAGATATTGTTATCACTGAAGCTATCTTTGAACTGTTTCTTATGTGGCAGTGAAACATCTTTTAGTCTATCAAATGAATCCATATGCTTATATGGAAAGACACCCTTCCTCCTTAATAATTTGAAGTGTTTATCGTTAGGGAAAAACTTCTTAGCCTCAACACATTGATCATCTTTCAAATTTTCGGCGAGTTTTGCTAGAGAACTTGCCATAAATCTGAATGAGTCCAGAAACCTCAACTTCAAGTAAATTTGGTTTGAAACACCTTTCATACTCATATATTCTGCGACAGGTATATATTTCGTGAAAGCAATGTATTTTTCCTTACTTTCAGGTATAATATCAATTTTTCCTTCATCACAACCAAACTCTTTGATAAAAAGATGACAATCGTAATTTGACAGGTTGTGGAAAAAGACTGGAATCATTTTTGGAATTTTATAATTCAGATTACACGACTGATGTGCCGCGCCTACAAATTTTGATGTGAGGTGGTCATGATCAGCTACCCTATCTTCAGCAATCAAAGATTTTTCACAAATATGACATGTAGTAGCCTTGTCAAATATTTCTTGCTCTTCTGCAGTTAATTTTGACATTGGGCGCACAATTTTCAAAAAGTTATCATAAATTCTTCTAGCATCCTTGCAAAGCTGCTCCATGAATACCTTAGCACAATCTTCCCCTGTGTAAGTATAAAATTTACTCAGAGAATCATCAAATGAACATTTTATGTTATAAGCGAAGCTGTATGGAACGTGTATATGAGATTCATTTGTATAGCTAATATTTGAGTTGGGTGGACATGAATGAATAGGTTTTTGGTAACACTCGAAATCTGAGTAAATTACAAATGGGGCTCTCATTTTTCTTTCATAATTTTGGAATCTCAAAATGTTACCAGGAATTATATCCCCATTTCTATCTGTAACCAATTCTTCTGTTGGCATGATAGTACATATTTTATTGCAATCATTTGATTTATGTTGTTTAAATGATGCTTCGGTTGAAAAGAATACTAAGCATCCATCACATAAGTATTTTTTACCGCAGTGAGTTGATATCTGACTGCGAACTAATCGAGATGAATCTTTAATCCATACGTAGTGACCTATAGGGCCCTCCTCAATATATAATAAATTCATATGCGTTTTTAGAACTTTTTTTGGGTGATGAATCGGTCCAACTGTAGAGAATTTTTTGGGTTTAGCCTTATATTCCAGTCCGAATACGCTAACAGATATATTATTCATATCTTCAAATCTAGGTTTTTCATTTACTTTCAGCGGGAAATTTAGGGAATCATATTTTAAAACTTTGGAGAAATGCGGATATGATGACATACGCTTAGAATTTTCTTTCACAGGATGTAAAGCTGAAACTACCGCCCACAGAAAGCAGTATTCGTCATTATTTTCAACATTGATACAAGCACGTTCGTCCTTTATTTGTTTCGGAAGATCTATAAATGATGACCCGCGTATAGGTTTATATTGATTAATATTGAGTTCCAAATGGGCGATTTGTTTCAGTGTCCAGCCTGAATCACGTTCTTGGAACTCTTCACATTTAGTTCCGATTGTCGCACACATTTTGTCGTAAATATCCGAGAACCCATTTTTTGATTGTGTTATAACTTCAAATTTAGTGTTGAATGATTTTAATTCCCCCGGATTGTTTTCATTTATATAATAACAGAATAACTCAATATTAAATTCAACTCCAGAACTGTGAGATGTTATGATGTCCGCAATTGAATCATGAACAGTGTCCTTCAAGTTACTCAAGAATCCTTTGATATCAATTCCCGAACCGTTGATGCGACAACTTGCGATTCGACTTTTGAAGCTTGTAGAAATTCCAACAATATTTTGTTTGAATGGCTTTACCGATAAATTGATATGTTTTTGAGATCTCAAATGACCACCATATTTTCTCAGGGACGAAAAATTTATGTTACATCTCTCACACGTCGACAATAAATTTGATTTTGAATCTTTCTTAATTGTAAACTTACTTTTTGATCGTTTCCTCTTCTTTATCAACGGTTCTTCATCGTCATGGTTATGCTCTATGAATTGTTTACCATTATTGAACTGTAGACCGCAAATATCGCAAAGATGGACATCTCGATGGTTTTTGTTGATATGTCTTGAAAAATTATCGCTACGGCTAAATTTCGAGCTACAAATTCTGCACTTGTATTGTTCATTGGATTCACCGCAAAACATCATGTGTCGTTCCAAATTATCTTTATTCGCGAATTTTTTCCCACACTTCATACAAACAAACATTTTTTCTTTCATCTGCACTCAACGAACGCTCGCAGTATAATGACCGAATAATGTAAGCAAAATTTATTTATGTGTGGAAAACCATCAACCCTGCTGCTTAATATAACGAACTTTTCTGCTAATGGGGTGCATAATTAATTACAAACATATGGTCATATGCGGGTGCGATCAATATTTTGCTGATCTTGAAGTTGAATTTAACTCTTGATAACTTTGATCCATCCTCCTGATGTCATTCAATCTATACCTGTGAATTTGGGAGGATGTAGGCTGAGTTAGAACATACCCTACTTCCCTACTATTCTCACAATCAAAAAGTTCATATTCCTATCCAGGACCTCATAATATGTATGAATCCATCGACAAAAACATCGTATCTCGTGTTTTCAGAGCGCTATCTGCAGTTATATGATGTTTGAAATAAGTCAAAATTACCACATTCTGAGCAGTTCCAAAGTATCGCAAATCACATAAATCTATCAAATACAACATATTACGCATGAATCCGTCCTCAAATGCACAGAATTCTGCGTTTCCAGCGAGTTATCAGCGTTTTTTTCTGAGTCACGTTGAAAAATTTTTGATTCTGTAAATCTGCTCAGAAGCAAGATTTTGCTTCAAAAATGCGTTATGTGGCAGAATCTAGCACCAAATACATCATATTTCGTGTTTTTAGAGTGCTATTTGCAGTTTTACAAACTTTGAAATAAGTCGAGATCACGCTTTTCAGCGCAGATTTTCACAATCAAAAAGTTCATATTTCCATCCAGGACCTCATAATATGTATGAATCTATCGACAAAAACATAGTATCTCGTGTTTTTAGAGCGCTATCTACAATTATATGAAGTTTGAAATAAGTCGTAATTATCACTTTCTGAGCAGTTTCAAAGTATCGCGAATCAAATAAATCTATTTAATACAACATGAAAAGCATGAATCCGTCCTCAAATGCACGAAATCTTGCGTTTCCAGCGAGTTATCAGCGTTTTTTCTGAGTCTCGTTGAGGAGTTTTTGATTCTGTAAATCTGCTCAAAAGCAAGATTTTGCTGCAAAAATGCGTTATATGGCAGCATCAAATACATCATATTCCGTGTTTTTAGAGTGCTATTTGCAGTTTCACAAACTCTGGAATAAGTCGAAATCACGCTTATCCGCGCAGATTTTCACAATCATATTCATATTCCTATCCAGGACCTCATAATATGTATGAATCCATCGACAAAAACATCGTATCTCGTGTTTTCAGAGCGCTATCTGCGGATATATGAAGTTTGAATAAAGACAAAATTACCACACTCTGAGCAGTTTCAAAGTATCGCAAATCACATAAATCTATCCAATACAACATAATACGCATGAATCCGTCCTCAAATGTGACAAAATTTTGCGTTTCCAGCGAGTTATCAGCGTTTTTTCTGAGTCTCGTTGAGAAATTTTTGATTCTGTAAATCTGCTCAGAAGGAAGATTTTGCTTCAAAAATGCGTTATATGGCAGAACCTAGCATCAAATACATCATATTTTGTGTTTTTAGAGTGCTATTTGCAGTTTTACAAATTTAGGAATGAGTCAAGATCACGCTTTTCCGCGCAGATTTTCACAATCAAGAAGTTGATACTCCTATCCAGGACTTTATAATATATATGAATTTATCGACAAAAAAATCGTATCTTGCGTTTTCAGAGCGCTATCTGCAGTTATATGAAGTTTGAAATAAGTCAAAATTACCACATTCTGAGCAGTTTCAAAGTATCGCAAATCACATAAATTTATCCAATGTAACATATTACGCATGAATCCGTCCCCAAATGCACAAAATTTTGCGTTTCCAGCGGTTATCAGCGTTTTTTCTGAGTCTCGTTGAGAGGTTTTTGATTCTGTCAATCTGCAAAAAGCAAGATTTTGCTTAAAAAATGCGTTTTATGGCAGAATCTAGCACCAAATACGTCATATTTCGTGTTTTGAGAGTGCTATTTGCAGTTTTACAAACTTTGGAATAAGTCGAGATCACGCTTTTCCGCGCAGATTTTCACAATCAAAAAGTTCATATTCCTATCCAGGACCTCATAATATGTATGAATCTATCGACAAAAACATCGTATCTTGTGTTTTTGGAGCGCTATCTGCAGTTATATGAAGTTTGAAATAAGTCAAAATTAACACATTCTGAGCAGTTTCAAAGTATCGCAAATCACATAAATCAATCCAATATAACATATCACGCATGAATCCGTCCTCGAATGCACAAAATTTTGCGTTTCCAGCAAGTTATAAGCGTTTTTTCTGAGTCTCGTTGAGAAATTTTTGATTCTGTAAAACTGCTCAGGAGCAATATTTTGCTTCAAAAATGCGTTATATGGCAGAATCTAGCAACAAATACATCCTATATCGTGTTTTCAGAGTGCTATTTGCAATTTTACAAACCTTGGAATAAGTCGAAATCATGCTTTTCCACGCAGATTTTCACATTCAAAATGTTCATATTCCTATCCAGGACATCATAATATGTATGAATTTATCGACAAGAACATATTATCTTGTGTTTTCAGAGCGCTTTCTGCAGTTATATGAATTTTGATTTAAGTCAAAATAACCACATTCTGAGCAGTTTCAATGTATCGCAAATCACATTAATCTATCCAATGAAACATAACACGCATGAATCCGTCCTCAGATGCTCAAAATTCTGCGTTTTCAGCGTGTTACTAGCGTTTTTTCTGAGTCTTGTTGAGAAATTTTTGATTCTGTGGAACTGCTTAGAAGCAAGATTTTGCTTCAAAAATGCGTTATATGGCAGGATCTAGCACCAATAACATCATATTCCATGTTTTTAGAGTGCTATTTGCAGTTTTACAAACTTTGGAATAAGTCGAAATCACGCTTTTCCGCGAAGATTTTCACGATCCAAAAGTTCATATTCCTATCCAGGACCTCATAATATGTATGAATCTATCGACAAAAGCATCGTATTTCGTGTTTACAGAGCGCTATCTGCAGCTATATGAAGTTTGAAGTGAGTCAAAATTACCATATTCAGAGCAGTTTCAAAGTATTGCAAATCACATAAATCTATCCAATACAACATAATACGCATGAATCCGTCCCCAGATGCACAAAATTTTGCGTTCCTAGCAGGTTATCAGCGTTACTTCTGAGTCCCGTTGAGAAATTTTTGATTCTGTAAATATGTTCAGAAGCAAGATTTTGCTTCATAAATGCGTTATATGGTAGAATATAGCACCAAATACATCATATTCCGTGTTTTTAAAGTGCTATTTGCAGTATTACAAACTTTGGAATAAGTCGAAAACACGCTTCTTCGCGCAGATTTTTACAATCAAAAAGTTCATATCCCTAACCAGGACCTCATAATATGTATGAATCTATCGATAAAAACATCGTATCTTGCGTTTTCAGAGCGCTATCTGCAGTTATATGAAGTTTGGAATAAGTCAAAATTACCACATTCTGAGCAGTTTTAAAGTATCGCAAATCACATAAATCTATCCAATACAACATTATACGCATGAATCCGTCCTCAATTGCACAAAATTCTGCGTTTCCAGCGAGTTATCAGCGTTTTTTCTGAATCTCGTTGAGAAACTTCTGATCCTGTAAATCTGCTCAGAAGCATGATTTTGCTCCAAATATAAGTTATATGGCAGAATCTAGCACCAAAAAAACCATATTTCGTGTTTTTAGAGTGCTATTTGTAGTATTACAAACTTTGGAATAAGTCGATATCACGCTTTTCCGCGCAGATTTTCACAATCAAAAAGTTCATATTCCTATCCAGGACCTCATAATATGTATGAATCTATCGACAAAAACATCGTATCTTGTGTTTCCAGAGCGCTATCTGCAGTAATATGAAGTTTGAAATAAGTCAAAATTACCACATTCTGAGTAGTTTCAAAGTATCGCAAATCACATAAATCTATCCAATACAACATAATAAACATGAATCCGTCCTCAAATGCACAAAATTTTGCGTTTCCAGCGAGTTATCAGCGTTTTTTCTGAGTCTCGTTGAGAAATTTTAGATTTTGTAAATCTGCTCACAAGCAAGATTTTGCTTCAAAAATGCGTTATATGGCAGAACCTAGCATCAAATACATCATATTTTGTGTTTTTAGAGTGCTATTTGCAGTTTTATAAACTTTGGAATAAGTCGAGATCGCGCTTTTCCGTGCAGATTTTCACAATCAAGAAGTTGATATTCCTATCCAGGACCTCATAATATATATGAATTTATTGACAAAAAAATCGTATCTTGCGTTTTCAGAGCGCTATCTGCAGTTATATGAAGTTTGAAATAAGTCAAAATTACCACATTCTGAGCAGTTTCAAAGTGTCGCAAATCACATAAATCTATCCAATACAACATAATACGCATGAATCCGTCCTCAATTGCACAAAATTCTGCGTTTCCAGGGAGTTATCAGCGTTTTTTCTGAATCTCGTTGAGAAACTTCTGATCCTGTAAATCTGCTCAGAAGCATGATTTTGCTCCAAATATAAGTTATATGGCAGAATCTAGCACCAAAAAAATCATATTCCGTGTTTTTAGAGTGCTATTTGTAGTATTACAAACTTTGAAATAAGTCGATATCACGCTTTTCCGCGCAGATTTTCACAATCAAAAAGTTCATATTCCTATCCAGGACCTCATAATATGTATGAGTCTATCGACAAAAACATCGTATCTTGTGTTTCCAGAGCGCTATCTGCAGTTATATGAAGTTTGAAATAAGTCAAAATTACCACATTCTGAGTAGTTTCAAAGTATCGCAAATCACATAAATCCATCCAATACAACATAATACGCATGAAACTATCCTCAAATGCAGAAAATTTGGCGTTTCCAGCGAGTTATAAGCGTTTTTTCTAAGTCTCGTTGAGAAATTTTTGATTCTGTAAATCGGCCCAGAAGCAAGATTTTGCTTCAAAAATGCGTTATATGGCAGAATCTAGCACCAAATACATCATATTTTGTGTTTTTAGAGTGCTATTTGCAGTTTTACAAACTTTGGAATAAGTTGGGATCACGCTTTTCCGCGCAGATTTTCACAATCAGAGAGTTCATACTCCTATTCAGGACCCCATATTATGTATGAATACATCGACAAAAACATCGTATCTCGCGTTTTCAGAGCGCTATCTGCAGTTATATGAAGTTTGAAATAAGTCAAAATTACCACATTCTGAGCAGTTTCAAAGTATCGCAAATCAGATAAATCTATCCAATACAACATATTACGCATGAATGTGTCCTAAAATGCACAAAATTTTGCGTTTCCAGCGAGTTATCAGCGTTTTTTCTGAGTCACTTTGAGAAATTTTTGATTCTGTAAATCTGCTTAGAAGCAGGATTTTGCTTCAAAAATGCGTATATGGCAGAATCTAGCACCAAATACATCATATTTCGTGTTTTTAGAGTGCTATTTGCAGTTTTACAAACTTTGGAATGAGTCGAGATCACGCTTTTCCTATCCAGGACCCCATAATATGTATGAATCCATCGACGAAAACATCGTATCTCGTGTTTTCAGAGCGCTATCTGCAGTTATATGAAGTTTGAAGTAAGTCAAAATTACCACATTCTCAGCAGTTCCAAAGTATCGCAAATCACAATAATCTATTCAATACAACATAATACGCATGAATCCGTCCTCAAATGGAGAAAATTCTGCGTTTCCAACGAGTTATCAGCGTTTTTTTTGAGTTTTGTCGAGAAATTTTTGATTCTGTTAATCTGCTCAAAAGCAAGATTTTGCTTCAAAAATGCGTTATATTGCAGAATCTTCCACCAAATACGTCATATTTCGTGTTTTAAGAGTGCTATTCGCAGTTTCACAAACTTTGGAATAAGTCGAGATCACGCTTTTCCGCGCGGATTTTCACAATCAAAAAGTTTATATTTCTATCCAGGACCTCATAATATGTATGAATCTATCGACAAAAACATCGTATCTCGTGTTTTCAGAGCGCTATCTGCAGTTATATGAAGTTTGAAATAAGTCATAATTACCACATTCTGAGCATTTTCAAAGTATCGCAAATCACATAAATCTACCCAATAAAACATAATACGCATGAATCCGTCCTCAAATGCACAAAATTTTACGTTTCCAGCGTGTTATCAGCGTTTTTTCTGAGTCTTGTTGAGAAATTTTTGATTCTGTGAATTTGCTCAGAAGCAAGATTTTGCTTCAAAAATGTGTTATATAACAGAATCTAGCTCCAAAAACATCATATTTCATGTTCTTAGAGTGCTATTTGCAGTTTTACAAACTTTGGATTAAGTCGAGATCACGCTTCTCCGCGCAGATTTTCACGATCAAAAAGTTCATATTCCCATCCAGGATCTCATAATATGTATGGATCTATCGACAAAAGCATCGTAGCTCGTGTTTACAGAGCGCTATCTGCAGTTATATGAAGTTTGAAATGAGTCAAAATTACCATATTCTGCGCAGTTTCAAAGTATCGCAAATCACATAAATCTATCCAATACAACATAATACGCATGAACCGGTCGTCAAATGCACAAAATTTTCGTTTCCAGCGAGTTATCAGCGTTTTTTCTGAGTCTCGTTGAGAAATTTTTGATTCTGTAAATCTGCTCACAAGCAAGATTTTGCTTCAAAAATGCGTTACATGGCAGAATCTAGCCCTAAATACGTCATATTTCGTTTTCCGAGAGTGCTATTTGCAGTTCTACAAACTTTGAAATAAGTCGAAATCACGCTTTTCCGCGCAGATTTTCACAATCTTGAAGTTCATACTCCTAACCAGGACCTCATAATATGTATGAATCTATCGACAAGAACATCGTATCTCGCGTTTTCAGAGCGCTATCTGCAGTTATATGAAGTTTGAAATAACTCAAAATCACCACATTCTGAGCAGTTCCAAAGTATCGCAAATCACATAAATCTATCCAATACAACATATTACGCATGAATCCGTCCTCAAATGCACAAAATTTTGCGTTTCCAGCGAGTTATCAGCGTTTTCTTCTAAGTCACGTTGAAAAATTTTTGATTCTGTAAATCTGCTCAGAAGCAAGATTTTGCTTCAAAAATGCGTTATGTGGCAGAATCTAGCACCAAATACATCATATTTTGTGTTTTTAGAGTGCTATTTGCAGTTTTACAAACTTTGGAATAAGTCGAGATCACGCTTCTCCGCGCAGATCTTCACAATCAAAAAGTTCATATTCCTATTCAGGACCCCATAATATGTATGAATACATCGACAAAGACATCGTATCTCACGTTTTCAGAGCGCTATCTGCAGTTATATGAAGTTTGAAATAAGTCAAAATTACCACATTCCGAGCAGTTTCAAAGTATCGCAAATCACATAAATCCATTCAATACAACATAATACGCATGAATCTGTCCTCAAATGCAAAGAATTCTGCGTTTCCAGCGAGTTATCAGCGGGTTTTCTGAGTCTTGTTGAGAAATTTTTGATTCTGTAAATCTGCTCAAAAGCAAGATTTTGCTCAAAAACGCGTTATATGGCAGAATCTAGCACCAAATACGTCATATTTCGTGTTTTGAGAGTGCTATTTGCCGTTTTACAAACTTTAGAATAAGTCGAGATCACGCTTTTGCGCGCAGATTTTCACAATCAAAAAGTTCATATTCCTATCCAGGACCTCATAATATGTATGAATCTATCGACAAAAACCTTGTATCCCGTGTTTTCAGAGCGCTTTCTGCAGTTATATGAAGTTTGAAATAAGTCAAAATTACCATATTCTGAGCAGTTTCAAAGTATCGCAAATCACATAAATCTATCCAATACAACATAAAATGCATGAATCCGTCCTCAAATGCACAAATTTTTGCGTTTCCAGCGAGTTATCAGCGTTTTTTCGAAGTCTCGCTAAGAAATTTTTGATTCTGTAAATCTGCTCAGAAGTAAGATTTTGCTTCAAAAATGCGTTATATAGCAGAATCTAGCACCAAATACATCATATCCCGTGTTTTTAGAGTGCTATTTGCAGTTTTACAAACTTTGAAATAAGTCGAGATCACGCTTTTCCGCGCAGATTTTCACAATCAAAAAGTTCATATTCCCATCCAGGACCTCATAATATGTATGAATCTATCGACAAAAACATAGTATCTCGTGTTTTTAAAGCGCCATCTACAATTATATGAAGTTTGAAATAAGTCGTAATTATCACTTTCTGAGCAGTTTCAAAGTATGGCGAATCACATAAATCTATTTAATACAACATGAAAAGCATGAATCCGTCCTCAAATGCACGAAATCTTGCGTTTCCAGCGAGTTATCAGCGTTTTTTCTGAGTCTCGTTGAGGAGTTTTTGATTCTGTAAATCTGCTCAAAAGCAAGATAATGCTTCAAAAATGCGTTATATGGCAGAATCTAGCATCAAATACATCATATTCCGTGTTTTTAGAGTGCTATTCGCAGTTTCACAGACTCTGGAATGAGTCGAGATCACGCTTATCCGCGCAGATTTTCACAATCATATTCATATTTTTATCCAGGACCTCATAATATGTATGAATCCATCGACAAAAACATCGTATCTCGTGTTTTCAGAGCGCTATCTGCGGATATATGAAGTTTGAAATAAGACAAAATTACCACACTCTAAACAGTTTCAAAGTATCGCAAATCACATAAATCTATCCAATACAACATAATACGCATGAATCCGTCCTCAAATGCACAAAATTTTGCGTTTCCAGCGAGTTATCAGCGTTTTTTCTGAGTCTCGTTGAGAAATTTTTGATTCTGTAAATCTGCTCAGAAGGAAGATTTTGCTTCAAAAATGCTCATATGGCAGAACCTAGCATCAAATACATCATATTTTGTGTTTTTAGAGTGCTATTTGCAGTTTTACAAATTAAGGAATGAGTCAAGGTCACGCTTTTCCGCGCAGATTTTCACAATCAAAAAGTTGATATTCCTATCCAGGACCTCATAATATATATGAATTTATCGACAAAAAAATCGTATCTTGCGTTTTCACAGCGCTATCTGCAGTTATATGAAGTTTAAAATAAGTCTAAATTACCACATTCTGAGCAGTTTTAAAGTATCGCAAATCACATAAATTTATCCAATGTAACATATTACGCATGACTCCGTCCTCAAATGCACAAAATTTTGCGTTTCCAGCTTGTTATCATCGTTTTTTCTGAGTCTCGTTGAGAAATTCTTGATTTTGTGAATCTGCTCAAAAGCAAGACTTTGCTTCAAAAATGCGTTATATGGCAGAATCTAGCACCAAATACATCATATTTTGTGTTTTCAGAGTGCTATTTGCAGTTTTACAAACTTTGGAATAAGTCGAGATCACGCTTTTCCGCGCAGATTTTCACAATCAAAGAGTTCATATTCCTATCCAGGACCTCATAATATGTATGAATCTATCGACAAAAACATCGTATCTCGTGTTTTTGGAGCGCTATCTGCAGTTATATGAAGTTTGAAATAAGTCAAAATTACCACATTCTGAGCAGTTTCAAAGTATCGCAAATCACATAAATCTATCCAATACAACATAATTCGCATGAATCCGTCCTCAAATGCACAAAATTTTGCGTTCCCAGCGAGTTATCAGCGTTTTTTCTGAGTCTCGTTGAGAAGTTTTTGATTCTGTAAATCTGCTCAAAAGCAAGATTTTGCTTAAAAAATGCGTTATATGGCAGAATCTAGCACCAAATACGTCATATTTCGTGTTTTGAGAATGCTATTTGCGGTTTTACAAACTTTGGAATAAGTCGAAATCACGCTTTTCCGCGCAGATTTTCACAATCAAAAAGTTCATATCCCTTACCAGGACCTCATAATATGTATGAATCTATCGACAAAAAAATCGTATCTTGCGTTTTCAGAGCGCTATCTGCAGTTATATGAAGTTTAAAATAAGTCAAAATTACCACATTCTGAGCAGTTTTAAAGTATCGCAAATCACATAAATCTATCCAATACAACATAATACGCATGAATCCGTTCTCAAATGCACAAAATTCAGCGTTTCCAGCGAGTTATCAGCGTTTTTTCTGAGTCACGCTGAGAAATTTATGATTCTGTAAATCTGCCAAGAAACAAGATTTTGCTTCAAAAATGCGTTATATGGCAGAATCTAGCACCAAATACATCATATTTCGTGTTTTTAGAGTGCTATTTGCAGTTTTACAAACTTTGGAATAAGTCGAGATCACGCTTTTCCGCGCTGATTTTCACAATCAAAAAGTTCATATTCCTATCCAGGACCCCATAATATGTATGAATCCATCGACAAAAACATCGTATCTTGTGTTTTCAGAGCGCTATCTGCAGTTATATGAAGTTTGAAATAAGTTAACCCTTTATGTACCAGTGTCCTATATATAGTACTCAAGAATTATCATTTTTTTTTACTGCTTCAAAATAATTTCAGGTGATATATTATTGCTCAGTTCATAAATATAGAACATCTTGAATCCATATGAGTATTGTTTTTTGCATATTTGAGACAAATATTCAGCGAAAAATCATTCTCAAAATAGCACTTTTTTGGATAACTTTTTACTTGATCAATTATTTTCTGTTTTTATAAATACTGCTTTATTTTCCAGATATATTTAATATTTGGAACAATGCTGAGGGTTCAGGTTTTATGGATTTGTAGAGTTATGCTCTCAAAAATTTCCGGAAATAAGAAATATGACGTAAAATTTTGTGGCGTCATATATATAGGACAACGGTACAATTTACATATGAATTTTCCGTGCGTACACTCGTATAGCAATACAAAATAGAACATGCTTATATGCGTATTCTCTGTGAAAAAATCATTGTTCTCTCTACGGTTTGACAGGAAACAGATTCTAAGTTTGACAGTAATTGAGACTTCATTTGAAAATAAAAAATTCTATGGAAAACTTCAATAGGCAAATAGTGTAGATAATTGCTGTTTTGCCTCCAGAACCAGTCGTCCTAAGTGACATTGAGGACAGTGATGATGATTGCACTGGAGATGTAGGAATAAGTGATGTTTCAGACATCTCCAAGATAATAATATAATTGATGAAGAAATGGATACATGAGAACAAATCAGTAATTCATTTCAGATTATTACGCAAAAATCAAAACGAGGAAGACTGAGTAATATTTGTTCTCGATGGCATATGAGTCAACCGATTTATAGCAATAATATAACAGAATAGAATCTAGAAATAGATAAAATCAATAATATCAGTGAACTATTGAATTATCTTACAACGGTAGATTTATTTGAGAAATTTATGTCTGAAGAAGTATTTATTCTACTGCGAAATGAAACCACACGTTATGTTTCGACTAAACAAAACGGAAAAGGCTTTTTTGCATGAATGGGCGTTTTCATATGTTTACCAGCTCTCTATTTGAGGTGGTATGTTGATTTTACCAACAAACTGTGGTTATTATGGTCATGCTGACTTACCGCTAATAGGCAAAGGCGATAAGTGAAAAATTGTGCATTTCCACAAGAAATATTTATTTATTTATCGTTATTTGTGATTGAGTATCCACAAAAAAATGTCAAATCACAGCGAATAAGCGATCATTAGGTAGTAAATCAATATAAAAAAGAATATAAGGATCCATATTGTAATGTTTATTGCTTGATGAATCACTCTGTAAATAAATAAAAGTCACTACCTAAGAATCTAAATGAAATAAAATCTTTAATTCTTCTTATGTCACTAATAACACTATATTTATATATTAATCACTTAATTCCAATTTAATCAAGGTCACAGATATTTATATTTCACTATTTATATATACTCTCACTTCACTGTCACTGTCAATTATTTATTTCCACTGCTACTATTATTACTGTACTGTCTACGCATCTTTGGCTCGGCCTTATATAGAGAAACACTGTCCTTCTCGAATTTTCGATTTTGCGACTCTTTCCATTTCCAGGAATCGCTAGAGGCTTCCATTGGGACGGGTGATGTGCTGCGACATGGCGCGGCGTAAGAGGCGACAAGAAGCCCCTCCCCATACTGCGTCGTATTCACGAGCTCCCCTCTCACTCCCGCACGTCACAATATTTTGGATGGATCTTCTAAAAGTGCGAAAAATTTTGTGAGTATCACGGTGAATAAGTACAGTACCGATTTCGTATAATAGTCAAAGCTCGGCCTCCAAACTATCATTTTCAACCGGTAAACTGTACTTACTGACGTGATGTCACATCATGTATGGAATGTTTCAAACCTCACCACAAAAAATAATGGCAAATAATGATTTTATTATATTAAATTTATAACACATCATACCGTTGTCATATATATAGGACATTTAATTTCTCGAAAACTAATTAACTCAAAAATATCGAATGTAGTTATTTTCATCCAAAATTATCCCAATGTAGAGAATAATCACTGATTAGATCAAATTTCTTGTTTTATTTGATAGTGGAACTTATTGGGTCAAAATTACCACATTCTAAGCAGTTTCAAAGTATCGCAAATCACATAAATCTATTCAAGACAACATGATACGTATGAATCCGTCCTCAAATGCAAGAAATTCTGCGTTTCCAGCGAGTTATCAGCGTTTTTTCTGAGTCTTGTTGAGAAATTTTTGATTCTGTGAATCTGCTCAGAAGCAAGATCTTGCTTCAAAAATGCGTTATGCAGAATCTACCACCAAATACATCATATTTCGTGTTTTTAAAGTGCTATTTGCAGTTTCACAAACTTTGGAATAAGTCGAGATCACGCTTTTCCGCGCAGATTTTCACAATTAAAAGTTCATATTTCTATCCAGGACCTACAAATATGTATGAATCTATCGACAAAAACATCGTATCTCGTGTTTTCAGAGCGCTATCCGCAGTTATATGGAGTTTGAAATAAGTCAAAATTACCTTATTCTGAGCAGTTTCAAAGTATCGCAAATCACATAAATCTATCCAATACAACATAATACGCATGAATCCGTCCTCAAATGCACAAAATCTTGCGTTTCCAGCGAGTTATCAGCGTTTTTTCTGAGTCTCGTTGAGAAACTTTTGATTCTGTAAATCTGCTCAGAAGCAAGATTTTGCTTCAAAAATGCGTTATATGGCAGAATCTAGCACCAAATACATCATATTTTGTGTTTTTAGAGTGCTATTTGCAGTTTAACAAACTTTGGAATAAGTCGAGATCACGCTTTTCCCCGCAGATTTTCACAATCAAAAAGTTGACATTTCCATCCAGGACCTCATAATATGTATAAATCTATCGACAAAAAGATCGTATCTCGTGTTTTCAGAGCGCTATCTGCAGTTATATGAAGTTTGAAATAAGTCAAAATTACCACATTCTGAGCAGATTCAAAGTATCGCAAATCACATAAATCTATCCAATACAACATAATACGCATGCATCCGTCCTCGAATGCACAAAATTTTGCGTTTCCAGCAAGTTATCAGCGTTTTTTCTAAGTCTCGTTGAGAAACTTTTGATTCTGTGAATCTGCTCAGAAGCAAGATTTTGCTTAAAAAATGCGTTATATGGCAGAATCTAGCACCAAATACATCATATTTTGTGTTTTTAGGGTGCTATTTGCAGTTTTACAAACTTTGGAATAAGTCGAGATCACGCTTTCTCGCGCAGATTTTCACAATCAAAAAGATCATATTCCTATTCAGGACCTCATAATATGTATGAATCTATAGACAAAAACATCGTATCTCGTGTTATCAGAGCGCTATCCGCAGTTATATGAAGTTTGAAATAAGTCAAAATTACCTTATTCTGAGCAGTTTCAAAGTATCGCAAATCACATCAATCTATCCAATACAACATAATACGCATGAATCCGTCCCCAAATGCACAAAATTTTGCGTTTCCAGCGAGTTATCAGCGTTTTTTCTGGGTCTTGTTGAGAAATTTTTGATTCGGTAAATCTGCTCAGAAGCAAGATTTTGCTTCAAAAATGCGTTATGCAGAATCTACCACCAAATACATCATATTTCGTGTTTTTAAAGTGCTATTTGCAGTTTCACAAACTTTGAAATAAGTCGAGATCACACTTTTCCCCGCAGATTTTTACAATTAAAAAGTTCATATTTCTATCCAGGACCTACTAATATGCATGAATCTATCGACAAAAACATCGTATCTCGTGTTTTTAGAGCGCTATCTGCAGTTATATGAAGTTTGAAATAAGTCAAAATTACCTTATTCTGAGCAGTTTCAAAGTATCGCAGATACAACATAATACGCATGAATCCGTCCTCAAATGCACAAAATTTTGCGTTCCCAGCGAGTTATCAGCGTTTTCTCTGAGTCTCGTTGAAAAGTTTATGACTCTGTAAATCTGCTCAAAAGCAAGATTTTGCTTCAAAAATGCGTTATATGGCAGAATCTAGCATCAAATACATCATATTTTGTGTTTTCAGATCAAAAATTTAATATTCTCATCCAGGACCTTATAATATATATGAATCTATCGACAAAAACATCGTTTCTCGTGTTTTCAGAGCGCTATCTGCAGTTATATGAAGTTTGAAATAAGTCAAAATTACCACATTCTGAGCAGTTTCAAAGTATCGCAAATCACATGAATCTATCCAGTACAACATAAAATGCATGAATCCGTCCTCAAATGCACAAAATTTTGCGTTTCCAGCGAGTTATCAGCGTTTTTTCTGAGTCTCGTTGAGAAATTTTCGATTCTGTAAATCTGCTCAGAAGCAAGATTTTGCTTCAAAAATGCGTTATATAGCGGAATCTAGCACCAAATATATCATATTCCGTGCTTTTAGAGTGCTATTTGCAGTTTTACAAACTTTGGAATAAGTCGAGATCACGCTTTACCGCGCAGATTTTCACAATCAAAAAGTTCATATTCCCATCCAGGACCTCATAATATATATGAATCTATCGACAAAAACATGGTATCTCGTGTTTTTAGAGCGCTATCTACAGTTATATGAAGTTTAAAATAAGTCGTAATTACCACTTTCTGAGCAGTTTCAAAGTATCGCAAATCACATAAATCTATTTAATACAACATGAAACGCATGAATCTGTCCTCAAATGCACGAAATCTTGCGTTTCCAGCGAGTTATCAGCGTTTATTCTGAGTCTCGTTGAGGATTTTTTGATTCTGTAAATCTGCTCAAAAGCAAGATTTTGCTTCAAAAATGCATTATATGGCAGAATCTTGCATCAAACACATCATATTTCGTGTTTTTAGAGTGCTATTTGCAGTTTCACAAACTTTGGAATAAGCCGAGATCACGCTTATCCGCGCAAATTTTCACAATCAAAAAGTTCATATTCCTATCCAGGACCTCATAATATGTATGAATCTATCGACAAAAACATCGTATCTCGTGTTTTCAGAGCGCTATCTGCAGATAATGAAGTTTGAAATAAGTCAAAATTACCACACTCTGAGCAGTTTCAAAGTATCGCAAATCACATAAATCTATCCAATACAACATAATATGCATGAATCCGTCCTCAAATGCACAAAATTTTGCGTTTCCAGCGAGTTATCAGCGTTTTTTCTGAGTCTCGTTGAGAAATTTTTGATTCTGTAAATCTGCTCAGAAGGAAGATTTTGCTTCAAAAATGCGTTATATAGCAGAATCCAGCACCAAATACATCATATTCCGTGCTTTTAGAGTGCTATTTGCAATTTTACAAACTTTGGAATAAGTCGAGATCACGCTTTTTCGCGCGGATTCTCACAATCAAAAAGTTCATATTCCCATCCAGGACCTCATAATATGTATGAATCTATCGACAAAAACATAGTATCTCGTGTTTTTAGAGCGCTATCTACAGTTATATGAAGTTTGAAATAAGTCGTAATTACCACTTTCTGAGCAGTTTCAAAGTATCGCAAATCACATAAATCTATTTAATACAACATGAAACGCATGAATCCGTCCTCAAATTTACGAAATCTTGCGTTTCCAGCGAGTTATCAGCGTTTTTTCTGAGTCTCGTTGAGAAGTTTTCGATTCTGTAAATCTGCTCAAAAGCAAGATTTGGCTTCAAAAATGCGTTATATGGCAGAATCTAGCATCAAATACATCATATTCCGTGTTTTCAGAGTGCTATTTGCAGTTTCACAAACTTAGGAATAAGTCGAGATCACGCTTATCCGCGCAGATTTTCACAATAAAAAAGTTCATATTCCTATCCAGGACCTCATAATATGTATGAATCTATCGACAAAAACATCGTATCTCTTGTTTTCAGAGCGCTATCTGCAGATATATGAAGTTTGAAATAAGTCAAAATTACCACACTCTGAGCAGTTCCAAAGTATCGCAAATCACATAAATCTATCCAATACAACATAATACGCATGAATCCGTCCTCAAATGCACAAAATTTTGCGTTTCCAGCGAGTTATCAGCGTTTTTTCTGAGTCTCGTTGAGAAATTTTTGATTCTGTAAATCTGCTCAGAAGGAAGATTATGCTTCAAAAATGCGTTATATGGCAGAATCTGGCACCAAATACATCATATTTTGTGTTTTTAGAGTGCTATTTGCAGTTTTACAAACTTTGGAATAAGTCGAGATCTCGCTTTTCCGCGCAGATTTTCACAATCAAAAAGTTCATATTTCTTACCACGACCTCATAATATGTATGAATCTATCAACGAAAAAATAGTATCTTGCGTTTCCAGCGCGCTATCTGCAGTTATATGAAGTTTAAAATAAGTCAAATTTACCACATTCTGAGCAGTTTTAAAGTATCGCAAATCACATAAATCTATCCAATACAACATAATACGCATGAATCCGTTCTCAAATGCACAAAATTTAGCGTTTCCAGCGAGTTATCAGCGTTTTTTCTGAGTCACGCTGAGAAATTTATGATTCTGTAAATCTGCCAAGAAACAAGATTTTGCTTCAAAAATGCGTTATATGGCAGAATCTAGCACCAAATACATCATATTTCGTGTTTTTAGAGTGCTATTTGCAGTTTTACAAACTTTGGAATAAGTCGAGATCACGCTTTTCCGCGCTGATTTTCACAATCAAAAAGTTCATATTCCTATCCAGGACCCCATAATATGTATGAATCCATCGACAAAAACATCGTATCTTGTGTTTTCAGAGCGCTATCTGCAGTTATATGAAGTTTGAAATAAGTTAACCCTTTATGTACCAGTGTCCTATATATAGTACTCAAGAATTATCATTTTTTTTTACTGCTTTAAAATAATTTTAGGTGATATATTATTGCTCAGTTCATAAATATAGAACATCTTGAATCCATATGAGTATTTTTTTTTGCATATTTGAGACAAATATTCAGCGAAAAATCATTCTCAAAATAGCACTTTTTTGGATAACTTTTTACTTGATCAATTATTTTCTGTTTTTATAAATACTGCTTTATTTTCCAGATATATTTAATATTTGGAACAATGTTGAGGGTTCAGGTTTTATGGATTTGTAGAGTTATGCACTCAAAAATTTCCGGAAATAAGAAATATGACGTAAAATTTTGTGGCGTCATATATATAGGACAACGGTACAATTTACATTTGAATTTTCCGTGCGTACACTCGTATAGCAATACAAAATAGAACATGCTTATATGCGTATTCTCTGTGAAAAAATCATTGTTCTCTCTACGGTTTGACAGGAAACAGATTCTAAGTTTGACAGTAATTGAGACTTCATTTGAAAATAAAAAATTCTATGGAAAACTTCAATAGGCAAATCGTGTAGATTATTGCTGTTTTGCCTCCAGAACCAGTCGTCCTAAGTGACATTGAGGACAGTGATGATGATTGCACTGGAGATGTAGGAATAAGTGATGTTTCAGACATCTCCAAGATAATAATATAATTGATGAAGAAATGGATACATGAGAACAAATCAGTAATTCATTTCAGATTATTACGCAAAAATCAAAACGAGGAAGACTGAGTAATATTTGTTCTCGATGGCATATGAGTCAACCGATTTATAGCAATAATATAACAGAATAGAATCTAGAAATAGATAAAATCAATAATATCAGTGAACTATTGAATTATCTTACAACGGTAGATTTATTTGAGAAATTTATGTCTGAAGAAGTATTTATTCTACTGCGAAATGAAACTACACGTTATGTTTCGACTAAACAAAACGGAAAAGGCTTTTTTGCATGAATGGGCGTTTTCATATGTTTACCAGCTCTCTATTTGAGGTGGTATGTTGATTTTACCAACAAACTGTGGTTATTATGGTCATGCTGACTTACCGCTAATAGGCAAAGGCGATAAGTGAAAAATTGTGCATTTCCACAAGAAATATTTATTTATTTATCGTTATTTGTGATTGAGTATCCACAAAAAAATGTCAAATCACAGCGAATAAGCGATCATTAGGTAGTAAATCAATATAAAAAAGAATATAAGGATCCATATTGTAATGTTTATTGCTTGATGAATCACTCTGTAAATAAATAAAAGTCACTACCTAAGAATCTAAATGAAATAAAATCTTTAATTCTTCTTATGTCACTAATAACACTATATTTATATATTAATCACTTAATTCCAATTTAATCAAGGTCACAGATATTTATATTTCACTATTTATATATACTCTCACTTCACTGTCACTGTCAATTATTTATTTCCACTGCTACTATTATTACTGTACTGTCTACGCATCTTTGGCTCGGCCTTATATAGAGAAACACTGTCCTTCTCGAATTTTCGATTTTGCGACTCTTTCCATTTCCAGGAATCGCTAGAGGCTTCCATTGGGACGGGTGATGTGCTGCGACATGGCGCGGCGTAAGAGGCGACAAGAAGCCCCTCCCCAAACTGCGTCGTATTCACGAGCTCCCCTCTCACTCCCGCACGTCACAATATTTTGGATGGATCTTCTAAAAGTGCGAAAAATTTTGTGAGTATCACGGTGAATAAGTACAGTACCGATTTCGTATAATAGTCAAAGCTCGGCCTCCAAACTATCATTTTCAACCGGTAAACTGTACTTACTGACGTGATGTCACATCATGTATGGAATGTTTCAAACCTCACCACAAAAAATAATGGCAAATAATGATTTTATTATATTAAATTTATAACACATCATACCGTTGTCATATATATAGGACATTTGATTTTTCGAAAACTAATTAACTCAAAAATATCGAATGTAGTTACTTTCATTCAAAATTATCCTAATGTAGAGAATAATCACTGATTAGATCAAATTTCTTGTTTTATTTGATACTGGAACTTAATGGGTTGAAATTACCACATTCTAAGCAGTTTCAAAGTATCGCAAATCACATAAATCTATTCAAGACAACATGATACGCATGAATCCGTCCTCAAATGCAAAAAATTCTGCGTTTCCAGCGAGTTATCAGCGTTTTTTCTGAGTCTTGTTGAGAAATTTTTGATTCTGTAAATCTGCTCAGAAGCAAGATCTTGCTTCAAAAATGCGTTATGCAGAATCTACCACCAAATACATCATATTTCGTGTTTTTAAAGTGCTATTTGCAGTTTCACAAACTTTGGAATAAGTCGAGATCACGCTTTTCCGCGCAAATTTTCACAATCAAAAAGTTCATATTTCTATCCAGGACCTACTAATATGTATGAATCTATCGACAAAAACATCGTATCTCGTGTTTTTAGAG
Organism: Dromius quadrimaculatus; assembly: GCA_963989225.1. NCBI lineage: Eukaryota > Metazoa > Arthropoda > Insecta > Coleoptera > Carabidae > Dromius > Dromius quadrimaculatus. Next base: position 29,652,281 of record OZ022326.1, read on the forward strand.
CGCTATCCGCAGTTATATGAAGTTTGAAATAAGTCAAAATTACCTTATTCTGAGCAGTTTCAAAGTATCGCAAATCACATAAATCTATCCAATACAACATAATACGCATGAATCCGTCGTCAAATGCACAAAATTTTGCGTTTCCAGCGAGTTATCAGCGATTTTTCTGAGTCTCGTTGAGAAGTTTTTGATTCTGTAAATCTGCTCAAAAGCAAAATTTTGCTTAAAAAATGCGTTATATGGCAGAATCTAGCACCAAATACGTCTTATTTCGTGTTTCGAGAGTGCTATTTGCAGTTTTAGAAACTTTTGAATAAGTCGAAATCACGCTTTTCCGCGCAGTTTTTTACAATCAAAAAGTTCATATCCCTAACCAGGACCTTAAAATATGTATGAATCTATCGACAAAAACATCGTATCTTGCGTTTTCGGAGCGCTATCTGCAGTTATATGAAGTTTGAAATAAGTCAAAATTACCACATTCTGAGCAGTTATAAAGTATCGCAAATCACATAAATCTATCCAATAAATCATATTACGCAAGGATCCGTCCTCAAATGCACAAAATTTTGCGTTTCCAGCGAGTTATCAGCGTTTTTTCTGAGTCACGTTGAGGAATTTTTAATTCTGTAAATCTGCTCAGAAGCAAGATTTTGCTTCAAAAATGCGTTATGCAGAATCTACCACCAAAAACATCATATTTCGCGTTTTTAGAGTGCTATTTGCAGTTTCACAAACTTTGGAATAAGTCGGGATCACACTTTTCCGCGCAGATTTTTACAATCAAAAAGTTCATATTTCTATCCAGGACCTACTAATATGTATGAATCTATCGACAAAAACATCGTATCTCGTGTTTTCTGAGCGCTATCTGCAGTTATATGAAGTTTGAAATAAGTCAGAATTACCACATCCTGAGCGGTTTCAAAGTATCGCAAATCACATAATTCTATCCAATACAACATCATACGCATGAATCCGTCCTCAAATGGGAAAAAATCTGCGTTTCCTGCGTGTTATCAGCGTTTTTTCTGAGTCTCGTTGAGAGATTTTTGATTCTGCAAATCTGCTCAAAAGCAAGATTGTGCTATTTGCAGTTTTACAAACTTTGGAATTAGTCGAAATCACACTTCTCCGCGCAGTTTTTTACAATCAAAAAGTTCATATCCCTAACCAGGACCTCATAATATGTATGAATCTATCGACAAAAACATCGTATCTTGCGTTTTCAGAGCGCTATCTGCAGTTATATGAAGTTTGAAATAAGTCAAAATTACCACATTCTGAGCAGTTTCAAAGTATCGCAAATCACATAAATCTATTCAATACAACATATTACGCAAGAATCCGTCCTCAAATGCACAAAATTTTGCGTTTCCAGCGAGTTATCAGCGTTTTTTCTGAGTCTTGTTGAAAAGTTTATGACTCTGTTAATCTGCTCAAAAGCAAGATTCTGCTCCAAAAATGCGTTACATGGCAGAATCCAGCATCAAATACATCATATTTCCTGTTTTCAGCGTGCTATTCGCAGTTTTACAGACTTTGGAATGAGTCGGGATCACGCTTTTCCTCGCAGATTTTCACAATCAAAAAGTTGATATTCCTATCCAGGACCTCATAGCATATATAAATCCACCGACAAAAAGATCGTATCTTGCGTCTTCAGAGCGCTATCTGCAGGGTTATGAAGTTTGAAATAAGTCAAAATTACCACATTCTGAGCAGTTTCAAAGTATCGCAAATCACATAAATCCATCCAATACAACATATTACGCATGAATCCGTCCTCAAATGCACGAAATTTTGCGTTTCCAGCGAGTTATCAGCGTTTTTTCTGAGTCTCGTTAAGAAATTTTTGATTCTGTAAATCTGCTCAGAAGCAAGATTGGCTTCAAAAATGCGTTATATGGCAGAATCTAGCACCAACTACATCATATTTTGTGTTTTTAGAGTGCTATTTGCAGTTTTACAAACTTTAGATTAAATCGAAATCACGCTTTTCCGCGCAGATTTCCACAATCAAGAAGTTCATATTCCTATCCAGGACCTCATAATATGTATGAATCCATCGACAGAAACATCGTATCTCGTGTTTTCAGAGCGCTATGTGCAGTTATATGAAGTTTGAATTAAGTCAAAATTACCACATTCTGAGCAGTTTCAAAGTACCGCAAATCACATAAATCTATAGAATACAACATACTACGCATGAATCCGTCCTCAAATGCACAAAATCAGGGTTTCCAGCGAGTTATCAGCGTTTTTTCGGAGTCTCGTTGAAAAATTTTTGATTCTGTAAATCTGCTCAAAAGCAATATTTTGCTTCAAAAATGCGTTATATGGCAGAATCTAGCATCAAATACATCATATTCCGTGTTTTTAGACTGCTATTTGCAGTTTTACAAACTTTGGAATAAGTCGAGATCACGCTTTTTCGCGCAGATTTTCACAATCAAAAACTTGATAATCCTATCCAGGACCTCATGATATATATGAATCTATCGACAGAAAAATCGTATCTTGCGTTTTCAGAGCACTATCTGCAGTTATATGAAGTTTGAAATAAGTCAGAATTACCACATTCTGAGCAGTTTCAAAGTATCGCAAATCACATAAGTTTATTCAATATAATATATTACGCATGAATCCGTCCTCAAATGCACAAAATTGTGCGTTTCCAGCGGGTTATCAGCGTTTTTTTGAGTCTCGTTGAGACATTTTTGATTCTGTAAATCTGCTCAAAAGCAGGATTCTGCTTCAAAAATGCGTTATATGGCAGAATCTAGCATCGAATACATCATATTTCGTGTTTTTAGAGTGCTATTTGCAGTTTAACAAACTTTGGAATAAGTCGAGATCACGCTTTTCCGCGCAGATTTTCATAATCAAAAAAATCATACTGCTATCCAGGATCTCATAATATGTATGAATCTATCGACAAAAACATCGTATCTCGTGTTTTCAGAGCGCTATCTGCAGTTATATGAAGTTAGAAATAAGTCAAAATTACCACATTCTGAGCAGTTCCGAAGTATCGAAAATCACATAAAGGTATCCAATACAACATAATACGCATTAATCCGTCCTCAAATGTACAAAATTTTGCGTTCTCAGCGAGTTATCAGCGTTTTTTCAGAGTCTCGTTGAGAAATTTTTGTTTCTGTAAATCTGCTCAGAAGCAAGATTTTGCTTCAAAAATGTGTTATATGGCAGAATCTAGCACCAAATACATCATATTTCGTGTTTTCAGAGTGCTATTTGCAGTTTTTCAAACTTTGGAATAAGTCGAGATCACGCTTTTCCGCGCAGATTTTCACAATCAAAAAGTTATTATTCCTATCCAGGACCTCATAATATGTATAAATACATCCAAAAAACATCGTATCTCGTGTTTTCAGAGCGCTATCTGCAGTTATATGAAGTTTGAAATAAGTCAAAATTATCACATTCTGAGCAGTTTCAAAGTATGGCAAATAACATAAATCTATCCAATACAACATAATACGCATGAATTCGTCCTCAAATGCACAAAATTTTGCGTTTCCAGCGAGTTATCAGCATTTTTTCTGAGTCTCGTTGAGAAATTTTTGATTCTGTAAATCTGCTCAGCAGCAAGATTTTGTTTCAAAAATGCGTTATATGGCAGAATCTAGCACCAAATACATCATATTTTGTGTTTTTAGAGTGCTATTTGCAGTTTTACAAACTTTGGAATAAGTCGAGATCACGCTTTTCCGCGCAGATTTTCACAATCAAAAAGCTCCTATTCCTACCCAATACCTCATAATATGTATGAATCCATCGACAAGAACATCGTATCTTGTGTTTTCGGAGCCCTATCTGCAGTTATATGAAGTTTGGAATAAGTCAAAATTACCACATTCTGAGCAATTTCAAAGTATTGCAAATCACATAAATCTATCCTATACAACTAATACGCATGAATCCGTCCTCAAATGCACAAAATTTTGCGTTTCCAGCGAATTATTAGCGGTTCTTCTGAGTCTCGTTGAGAGATTTTTGATTCTGTAAATCTGCTCAGAAGCAAGATTATGCTTCAAAAATGCGTTATATAGCAGAATTTAGCACCATATACATCATATTTCGTGTTTTTAGAGTGCTATTTGCAGTTTTACAAACTTTGGAATAAGTCGTGATCACGCTTTTTCGCGCAGATTTTCACAATCAAAAAGCTCATATTCCTATCCAAGACCTACTAATATGTATGAATCTATCGACAAAAACATCGTATCTCGTGTTTTCAGAGCGCTATCTGCAGTTATTTGAAGTTTGAAATAAGTCAAAATTACCACATTCTGAGCAGTTTCAAAGTATCGCAAATCACATAAATCTATTCAATATAACATATCACGCATGAATCCGTCCTCAAATGCACAAAATTTTGCGTTTCCAGCGAGTTATTAGCGATCTTTCCGAGTCTCGTTGAGAAATTTTTGATTCTGTAAATCTGCTCAGAAGCACGATTTTGCTTCAAAAATGCGTTATATGGCAGAATCTAGCACCAAATACATCATATTCCGTGTTTTTAGAGTGCTATTTGCAGTTTTACAATCTTTCGAATAGGTCGAGATCACGCTTTTCCGCGCAGATTTAACAATCAAAAAGTTCATATTCCTATCCAGGACCTCATAATATGTATGAATCCATCGACAAAAACATCGTATCTCGTGTTTTCAGAGCCCTATCTGCAGTTATATGAAGTTTGAAATAAGTCAAAATTACCACATTCTAAGCAGTTTCAAAGTATCGCAAATCACATAAATCTATCCAATACAACATAATACGCATGAATCCGTCCTCAAATGCACAAAATTTACGTTTCCAGCAAGTTATCAGCGTTTTTTTCTGTATCGTTGAGAAATTTCTGATTCTGTAAATCTGCTCAGAAGCATGATTTTGCTTCAAAAATGCGTTATATGGCAGAATCTGGCATCAAATACATCATATTTCGTGTTTTTAGCGCGCTATTCGAAGTTTTACAAACTTTGGAAAAAGTCGAGATCACGCTTTTTTGCGCAGATTTTCACAATCAAAAAGTTCATATTCCTATCCAGAACCTCATAATATGTATGAATCTATCGACAAAAACATCGTATCTCGTGTTTTCAGAGCGCTATCTGCAGTTATATGAAGTTTGAAATAAGTCAAAATTACCACATTCTGAGCAGTTCCAAAGTATCGCAAATCAAATAAATCTATCCAATACAACATAATACACATGAATCTGTCCTCAAATGCACAAAATTTTGCGTTTCCAGCTAGTTATCAGCGTTTTTTCCGAGTCTCGTTGAAAAATTTTTGATTCTGTAAATCTGCTCAGAAGCACGATTTTGCTTCAAAAATGCGTTATATAGCAGAATCTAAAACCAAATACATCATATTTCGTGTTTTTAGAATGCTATTTGCAGTTTTACAAACTTTGGAATAGGTCGAGATCACGCTTTTCCGCGCAGATTTAACAATCAAAAAGTTCATATTCCTATCCAGGACCTCATAATATGTATGAATCCATCTACAAGAACATCGTATCTCGTGTTTTCAGAGCGCTATCTGCAGTTATATGAAGTTTGAAATAAGTCAAAATTACCACATTCTAAGCAGTTTCAAAGTATCGCAAATCACATGAATCTATCCAATACAACATAATACGCATGAATCCGTCCTCAAATGCACAAAATTGTGCGTTTCCAGCGAGTTATCAGCGTTTTTTCTGTCTCGTTGAGAAATTTTTGATTCTGTAAATCTGCTCAGAAGAAAGATTTTGCTTCAAAAATGCGTTATATGGCAGAATCTAGCATCAAATACATCATATTTCAAATTTTCAGAGTGCTATTTGCAGTTTTACAAACTTTAGAATGAGTCAAGATCACGCTCTTCCGCGCAGATTCTCTCTATCAAAAAGTTCATATTCCTATCAAGGACCTCATAAAATGTATGAATCCATCGACAATAACATCGTATCTCGTGTTTTCAGAGCGCTATCTGCAGTTATATGAAGTTTGAAATAGGTCAAAATTACCACTTTCTGAGCAGTTTCAAAGTATCGCAAATCACATTAATCTATCCAATACAACATAATACGCATGAATCCGTCCTTGAATGCACAAAATTTTGCGTTTCCAGCGAGTTATCAGCGTTTTTTCTGAGCCTCGTTGAGAAATTTTTGATTCTGTGAATCTGCTCAGAAGCAAGAGTTTGCTTAAAAAATGCGTTATATGGCAGAATCTAGCACCAAATACATCATATTTCGTGTTTTTAGCGTGCTATTCATAGTTTTACAAACTTTGGAAAAAGTCGAGATCACGCTTTTTTGCGCAGATTTTCACAATCAAAAAGTTCATATTCCTATCCAGGACCTCATAATATGTATGAATCTATCGACAAAAACATCGTATCTCGTGTTTTCAGAGCGCTATCTGCAGTTATATGAAGTTTGAAATAAGTCAAAATTATCACATTCTGAGCAGTTTCAAAGTATCGCAAATAACATAAATCTATCCAATACAACATAATACGCATGAATTCGTCCTCAAATGCACAAAATTTTGCGTTTCCAGCGAGTTATCAGCATTTTTTCTGAGTCTCGTTGAGAAATTTTTGATTCTGTAAATCTGCTCAGCAGCAAGATTTTGTTTCAAAAATGCGTTATATGGCAGAATCTAGCACCATATACATCATATTTCGTGTTTTTAGAGTGCTATTTGCAGTTTTACAAACTTTGGAATAAGTCGAGATCACGCTTTCCCGCGTAGATTTTCACAATCAAAAAGCTCCTATTCCTATCCAATACCTCATAATATGTATGAATCCATCGACAAGAACGTCGTATCTTGTGTTTTCGGAGCCCTATCTGCAGTTATATGAAGTTTGGAATAAGTCAAAATTACCACATTCTGAGCAATTTCAAAGTATCGCAAATCACATAAATCTATCCTATACAACTAATACGCATGAATCCGTCCTCAAATGCACAAAATTTTGCGTTTCCAGCTAATTATCAGCGGTTCTTCTGAGTCTCGTTGAGAGATTTTTGATTCTGTAAATCTGCTCAGAAGCAAGATTATGCTTCAAAAATGCGTTATATAGCAGAATTTAGCACCATATACATCATATTTCGTGTTTTTAGAGTGCTATTTGCAGTTTTACAAACTTTGGAATAAGTCGTGATCACGCTTTTTCGCGCAGATTTTCACAATCAAAAAGCTCATATTCCTATCCAAGACCTACTAATATGTATGAATCTATCGACAAAAACATCGTATCTCGTGTTTTCAGAGCGCTATCTGCAGTTATTTGAAGTTTGAAATAAGTCAAAATTACCACATTCTGAGCAGTTTCAAAGTATCGCAAATCACATAAATCTATTCAATATAACATATCACGCATGAATCCGTCCTCAAATGCACAAAATTTTGCGTTTCCAGCGAGTTATTAGCGTTTTTTCCGAGTCTCGTTGAGAAATTTTTGATTCTGTAAATCTGCTCAGAAGCACGATTTTGCTTCAAAAATGCGTTATATGGCAGAATCTAGCACCAAATACATCATATTCCGTGTTTTTAGAGTGCTATTAGCAGTTTTACAATCTTTGGAATAGGTCGAGATCACGCTTTTCCGCGCAGATTTAACAATCAAAAAGTTCATATTCCTATACAGGACCTCATAATATGTATGAATCCATCGACAAAAACATCGTATCTCGTGTTTTCAGAGCGCTATCTGCAGTTATATGAAGTTTGAAATAAGTCAAAATTACCACATTCTAAGCAGTTTCAAAGTATCGCAAATCACATAAATCTATCCAATACAACATAATACGCATGAATCCGTCTTCAAATGCACAAAATTTACGTTTCCAGCAAGTTATCAGCGTTTTTTCTGTATCGTTGAGAAATTTCTGATTCTGTAAATCTGCTCAGAAGCATGATTTTGCTTCAAAAATGCGTTATATGGCAGAATCTGGCATCAAATGCATCATATTTCGTGTTTTTAGCGCGCTATTCGAAGTTTTACAAACTTTGGAAAAAGTCGAGATCACGCTTTTTCGCGCAGATTTTCACAATCAAAAAGTTCATATTCCTATCCAGGACCTCATAATATGTATAAATCTATCGACAAAAACATCGTATCTCGTGTTTTCAGAGCGCTATCTGCAGTTATATGAAGTTTGAAATAAGTCAAAATTATCACATTCTGAGCAGTTTCAAAGTATCGCGAATCACATAAATCTATCCAATACAACATAATACGCATGAATCCGTCCTCAAATGCACAAAATTTTGCGTTTCCAGCGAGTTATCAGCATTTTTTCTGAGTCTCGTTGAGAAATTTTTGATTCTGTTAATCTGCTCAGAAGCAAGATTTTGCTTCAAAAATGCGTTATATGGCAGAATCTAGCACCAAATACATTATATTTTCTGTTTTTAGCGTGCTATTCGCAGTTTTTACAAACTTTGGGATAAGTCGAAATCACGCTTTTCCGTGCAGATTTTCACAATCAAAAAGTTCATATTCCTATCCAGGACCTCATAATATGTATGAATCTATCGACAAAAACATCGTATCTCGTGTTTTCAGAGCGCTGTCTGCAGTTATATGAAGTTTGAAATAAGTCAAAATTACCACATTCTGAGCAGTTCCAAAGTATCGCAAATCAAATAAATCTATCCAATACAACATAATACACATGAATCTGTCCTCAAATGCACAAAATTTTTGCGTTTCCAGCTAGTTATCAGCGTTTTTTCCGAGTCTCGTTGAAAAATTTTTGATTCTGTAAATCTGCTCAGAAGCACGATTTTGCTTCAAAAATGCGTTATATGGCAGAATCTAAAACCAAATACATCATATTTCGTGTTTTTAGAGTGCTATTTGCAGTTTTACAAACTTTGGAATAGGTCGAGATCACGCTTTTCCGCGCAGATTTAACAATCAAAAAGTTCATATTCCTATCCAGGACCTCATAATATGTATGAATCCATCTACAAGAACATCGTATCTCGTGTTTTCAGAGCGCTATCTGCAGTTATATGAAGTTTGAAATAAGTCAAAATTACCACATTCTAAGCAGTTTCAAAGTATCGCAAATCACATAAATCTATCCAATACAACATGATACGCATGAATCCGTCCTCAAATGCACAAAATTGTGCGTTTCCAGCGAGTTATCAGCGTTTTTTCTGTCTCGTTGAGAAATTTTTGATTCTGTAAATCTGCTCAGAAGCAAGATTTTGCTTCAAAAATGCGTTATATGGCAGAATCTAGCATCAAATACATCATATTTCAAATTTTCAGAGTGCTATTTGCAGTTTTACAAACTTTAGAATAAGTCAAGGTCACGCTCTTCCGCGCAGATTCTCTCTATCAAAAAGTTCATATTCCTATCAAGGACCTCATAAAATGTATGAATCCATCGACAATAACATCGTATCTCGTGTTTTCAGAGCGCTATCTGCAGTTATATGAAGTTTGAAATAGGTCAAAATTACCACTTTCTGAGCAGTTCCAAAGTATCGCAAATCACATAAATCTATCCAATACAACATAATACGCATGAATCCGTCCTTGAATGCACAAAATTTTGCGTTTCCCAGCGAGTTATCAGCGTTTTTTCTGAGCCTCGTTGAGAAATTTTTGATTCTGTGGATCTGCTCAGAAGCAAGAGTTTGCTTAAAAAATGCGTTATATGGCAGAATCTAGCACCAAATACATCATATTTCGTGTTTTTTAGCGTGCTATTCATAGTTTTACAAACTTTGGAAAAAGTCGAGATCACGCTTTTTTGCGCAGATTTTCACAATCAAAAAGTTCATATTCCTATCCAGGACCTCATAATATGTATGAATCTATCGACAAAAACATCGTATCTCGTGTTTTCAGAGCGCTATCTGCAGTTATATGAAGTTTGAAATAAGTCAAAATTATCACATTCTGAGCAGTTTCAAAGTATCGCAAATAACATAAATCTATCCAATACAACATAATACGCATGAATTCGTCCTCAAATGCACAAAATTTTGCGTTTCCAGCGAGTTATCAGCATTCTTTCTGAGTCTTGTTGAGAAATTTTTGATTCTGTAAATCTGCTCAGCAGCAAGATTTTGTTTCAAAAATGCGTTATATGGCAGAATCTAGCACCAAATACATCAAATTTCGTGTTTTTAGAGTGCTATTTGCAGTTTTACAAACTTTGGAATAAGTCGAGATCACGCTTTTCCGCGTAGATTTTCACAATCAAAAAGCTCCTATTCCTATCCAATACCTCATAATATGT
>OZ022326.1:29662771-29763056 GCA_963989225.1 Dromius quadrimaculatus
TCAAAATTACCACATTCTGAGCAGTTTCAAAGTATCGCAAATCACATAAATCTATTCAATATAACATATCACGCATGAATCCGTCCTCAAATGCACAGAATTTTGCGTATCCAGCGGGTTTATCAGCGTTTTTTCTGAGTCTCAATGAGAAATTTTTGATTTTGTAAATCTGCTCAGAAGCAAGATTCTGCTTTAAGAATGCGTTATATGGCAGAACCTGTGCATCAAATACATCATATTTTGTGTTCTGAGAGTGCTATTTGCAGTTATACAAAACTTTGGAATAATTCAGGATCACGCTCTTCCTCGCAAATTTTCACGGTCAAAAAGTTGATATTCCTATCCAGGACCTTATAATATATATGAATCTATCGACAGAAAAATCGTGTCTTGCGTTTTCAGAGCGCTATCTGCAGTTATATGAAGTTTGAAATAAGTCAAAATTACCACATTCTGAGCAGTTCCAAAGTATCGCAATTCACATAAATCTATCCAATACAACATAATACGCATGAATCCGTCCTCAAATGCACAAAATTTTGCGTTTCCAGCTAGTTATCAGCGTTTTTTTCCGAGTCTCGTTGAGCAAATTTTTGATTCTGTAAATCTGCTCAGAAGCACGATTTTGCTTCAAAAATGCGTTTATATGGGCAGAATCTAGCACCAAATACATCATATTTTGTGTTTTTTAGAGTGCTATTTGCAGTTTTACAAACTTTGGAATAAGTTGAGATCACGCTTTTCCGCGCAGATTTTCACAATCAAAAAGTTCATATTCCTATTCAGTACCCCATAATATGTATGGATACATCGACAAAAACATCGTATCTCGCGTTTTCAGAGCGCTATCTGCAGTTATATGAAGTTTGAAATAAGTCAAAATTACCACATTCTGAGCAGTTTCAAAGTATCGCAAATCACATAAATCTATCCAATACAACATATTACGCATTAATGTGTCCTCAAATGCACAAAATTTTGCGTTTCCAGCGAGTTATCAGCGTTTTTTCTGAGTCACGTTGAGAAAATTTTTGATTCTCGTAAATCTGCTCAGAAGCAAGATTTTGCTCCAAAAATGCGTTATATGGCAGAATCTAGCACCAAATACATCATATTTCGTGTTTTTTAGAGTGCTATTTGCAGTTTTACAACTTTGGAATAAGTCGAGATCACGCTTTCTCCTATCCAGGACTCCATAATATGTATGAATCCATCGACAAAAAACATCGTATCTCGTGTTTTCAGAGCGCTATCTGCAGTTATATGAAGTTTGGAGTAAGTCAAAATTACCACATTCTCAGCAGTTCCAAAGTATCGCAAATCACATAAATCTATTCAATACAACATAATACGCATGAATCCGTCCTCAAATGCAGAAAATTCTGCGGTTTCCAGCGAGTTATCAGCTTTTTTTCTAAGTCTAGTCGAGAAATTTTTGATTCTGTTAATCTGCTCAAAAGCAAGATATTGCTTCAAAAATGTGTTATGTGGCAGAATCTAGCACCAAATACGTCATATTTCGTGTTTTGAGAGTGCTATTTGCAGTTTTACAAACTTTGGAATAAGTCGAGATCACGCTTTTCCGCGCAGATTTTCCCAATCAAAAAGTTGATATTCCCATCCAGGTCCTCATAATATGTATGAATCTATCGACAAAAACATCGTATCTCGTGTTTTTCAGAGCGCTATCTGCAGTTATATGAAGTTTGAAATAAGTCAAAATTACCACATTCTGAGCATTTTCAAAGTATCGCAAATCACATAAATCTATCCAATAAAACATAACACGCATGAATCCGTCCTCAAATGCACAAAATTTTGCGTTTCCAGCGTGTTATCAGCGTTTTTTCTGAGTGTTGTTGAGAAATTTTTGATTCTGTGAATTGTGCTCAGAAGCAAGATTTTGCTTCAAAAATGCGTTATATGGCAGAATCTAGCACCAAAAACATCATATTTCATGTTTTTAGAGTGCTATTGGCAGTTTTACAAACTTTGGATTAAGTCGAGATCACGCTTCTCCGCGCAGATTTTCACGATCAAAAAGTTCATATTCCCATCCAGGATCTCATAATATGTATGGATCTATCGACAAAAGCATCGTAGCTCGTGTTTTCAGAGCGCTATCTGCAGTTATATGAAGTTTGAAATGAGTCAAAATTACCATATTCTGCGCAGTTTCAAAGTATCGCAAATCACATAAATCTATTCAATACAACATAATACGCATGAACCGGTCGTCAAATGCACAAAATTTTCGTTCCCAGCGAGTTATCAGCGTTTTTTCTGAGTCTCGTTGACGAAATCTTTGATTCTGTTACATCTGCTTAAAAGCAAGATTTTGCTTAAAAAATGCGTTATATGGCAGAATCTAGCACCAAATACGTCATATTTCGTGTTTTGAGAGTGCTATTTGCCGTTTCACAAACTTTAGAATAAGTCGAGATCACGCTTTTCCGCGCAGATTTTCACAATCAAAAAGTTCATATTCCTATCCAGGACCTCATAATATGTATGAATCCATCGACAAAAACATCGTATTCTTGTGTTTTTGGAGCGCTATCTGCAGTTATATGAAGTTTGAAATAAGTCAAAATTACCACATTCTGAGCAGTTTAGAGTATCGCAAATTACATAAATCTATCCAATAAAACATAACACGCATGAATACCGTCCTCGAATGCACAAAATTTTCCGTTTCCAGCGAGTTATCAGCGTTTTTTTCTGAGTCACGTTGAAACATTTTTGATTCTGTGAATCTGCTCAGAAGCAAGATTTGGCTCCAAAAATGCGTTATATGGCAGAATCTAGCACCAAATACATCATATTTCGTGTTTTTAGAGTGCTATTTGCAGTTTTACAAACTTTGGAATAAGTTGAGATCACGCTTTTCCGCGCAGATTTTCACGATCAAAAGTTCATATTCCTATTCAGGACCCCCATAATATGTATGGAATACATCAACAAAAACATCGTATCTCGCGTTTTCAGAGCGCTATCTGCAGTTATATGAAGTTTGAAATAAGTCAAAATTACCACATTCTAAGCAGTTTCAAAGTATCGCAAATCACATAAATCTATCCAATACAACATATTACGCATTAATGCTGTCCTCAAATGCATAAAATTTTGCGTTTCCAGCGAGTTATCAGCGTTTTTTTCTGAGTCACGTTGAAACATTTTTGATTCTGTAAATCTGCTCAGAAGCAAGATTATTGCTTCAAAAATGCGTTATATGGCAGAATCTAGCACCAAATACATCATATTTCGTGTTTTTAGAGTGCTATTTGCAGTTTTACAAACTTTGTAATAAGTCGAGATCACGCTTGTCCTATCCAGGACCCCATAATATGTATGAATCCATCGACAAAAACATCGTATCTCGTGTTTTCAGAGCGCTATCTGCAGTTATATGAAGTTTCAAATAAGTCAAAATTACCATATTCTGAGCAGTTCCAAAGTATCGCAAATCACATAAATCTATTCAATACAACATAATACGCATGAATCCGTCCTCAAATGCAAAAAATTCTGCGTTTCCAGCGAGTTATCAGCGTTTTTTCTGAGTCTTGTCGAGAAATTTTTGATTCTGTTAATCTGCTCAAAAGCAAGATTTTGCTTCAAAAATGCGTTATATGGCAGAATCTACCACCAAAAACGTCATATTTCGTGTTTTGAGAGTGCTATTTGCAGTTTTACAAACTTTGGAATAAGTCGAGATCACGCTTTTCCGCGCGGATTTTCACAATCAAAAAGTTCATATTCTCATCCAGGACCTCATAATATGTATGAATCTATCGACAAAAACATTGTATCTCGTGTTTTCAGAGCGCTATCTGCAGTTATATGAAGTTTGAAATAAGTCAAAATTACCATATTCTGAGCAGTTTCAAAGTATCGCAAATCACATAAATCTATCCAATACAACATAATACGCATGAATCCGTCGTCAAATGCACAAAATTTTCGTTTCAAGCGAGGTTATCAGCGTTTTTTCTGAGTCTCGCTGAGAAATTTTTGATTCTGTAAATCTGCTCACAAGCAAGATTTTGCTTCAAAAATGCGTTACATGGCAGAATCTAGCACTAAATACGTCATATTGCGTTTTCTGAGAGTGCTATTTGCAGTTTTACAAACTTTGGAATAAGTCGAAATCACGCTTTTCCGCGCAGATTTTCACAATCAAAAAGTTCATATCCCCTAATCAGGACCTCATAATATGTATGAATCTATCGACAAAAACATCGTATCTCGCGTTTTCAGAGCGCTATCTGCAGTTATATGAAGTTTGAAATAAGTCAATATTACCACATTCTGAGCAGTTCCAAAGTATCGCAAATCACATAAATCTATCCAATACAACATGATACGCATGAATCCGTCCTCAAATGCACAAAATTTTGCGATTCCAGCGAGTTATCAGCGTTTTTTCTGAGTCTCGCTGAGAAATTTTTGATTCTGTAAATCTGCTCAGAAGCAAGATTTTGCTTCAAAAATGCGTTTTATAGCAGAATCTAGCACCAAACACATCATATTTCGTGTTTTTTAGAGTGCTATTTGCAGGTTTCACAACTTTGGATTGAGTCGAGATCACGCTTCTCCGCGCAGATTTTCACGATCAAAAAGTTCATATTCCTATCCAGGACCTCATAATATGTATGGATCTATCGACAAAAGCATCGTAGCTCGTGTTTTCACAGCGCTATCTGCAGTTATATGAAGTTTGAAATGAGTCAGAATTACCATATTCTGCGCAGTTTCAAAGTATCGCAAATCACATCAATCTATCCAATACAACATAATACGCATGAACCGGTCGTCAAATGCACAAAATTTTCGTTTCCAGCGAGTTATCAGCGTTTTTTTTGAGTCTCGTTGAGAAGTTTTTGATTCTGTAAATCTGCTCACAAGCAAGATTTTGCTTCAAAAATGCGTTATATGGCAGAATCTAGCACCAAATACATCATATTTTGTGTTTTTTAGAGTGCTAGTTGCAGTTTCACAAACTTTGGAATAAGTCGAGATCACGCTTTTCCTATCCAGGACCCAGAAATATGTATGAATCCATCGACAAAAACATCGTATCTCGTGTTTTCAGAGCGCTATCTGCAGTTATATGGAGTTTGAAGTAAGTCAAAATTACCACATTCTGAGCAGTTCCAAAGTATCGCAAATCACATAAATCTATCCAATAAAACATAACACGCATGAATCCGTCCTCAAATGCACAGCACAAAATTTTGTGTTTCCAGCGTGTTATCAGCGTTTTTTCTGGGTCACGTTGAAGAATTTTTGATTCTGTAAATCTGCTCAGAAGCAAGATTTTGCTTCAAAAATGCGGTATGTGGCAGAATCTAGCACCGAATACATCATGTTTCGTGGTTTTGTAGTGCTATTTGCAGTTTACAAACTTTGGAGTAAGTCGAGATCACGCTTCTCCGCGCAGATTCTCACAATCAAAAAGTTCATATTCCTATCCAGAACCTCATAATATGTATGAATCCATCGACAAAAACATCGTATCTTGCGTTTTCACAGCGCTATCTGCAGTTATATGAAGTTTGAAATAAGTCAAAATTACCACATTCTGAGCAGTTTCAAAGTATCGCAAATCACATAAATCTATCCAATACAACATAATACGCATGAATTCGTCCTCAAATGCACAAAATTTTGCGTTTCCAGCCAGTTATCAGCGTTTTTTCTGAGTCTCGTTGAGAAGTTTTTGATTCTGTAAATCTGCTCAAAAGCAAGATTTTGCTTAAAAAATGCGTTATATGGCAGAATCTAGCACCAAATACGTCATATTCCGTGTTTTGAGAGTGCTACTTGCAGTTTTACAAACTTTGGAATAAGTCGAAATCACGCTTTTCCGCGCAGATTTTCACAATCAAAAAGTTCATATCCCTTACCAGGACCTCATAATATGTATGAATCTATCGACAAAAACATCGTATCTTGCGTTTTCAGAGCGCTATCTGCGGTTATATGAAGTTTGAATTAAGTCAAAATTACCACATTCTGAGCAGTTTCAAAGTATCGCAAATCACATAAATCTATCCAATACAACATATTACGCATGAATCCGTCCACAAATGCACAAAATTTTGCGTTTCCAGCAAGTTATCAGCGTTTTTTCTGAGTCACGTTGAGAAATTTTTGATTCTGTAAATCTGCTCAGAAGCAAGATTTTGCTTCAAAAATGCGTTATATGGCAGAATCTAGCACCAAATTTATCATATTTCGTGTTTTCAGAGTGCTATTTGCAGTTTCACAGACTTTGGAATAAGTCGAGATCACGCTTTTCCGCGCAGATTTTCACAATCAAAAAGTTGATATTCCTATCCAGGACTTCATAATATGTATGAATCTATCGACAAGAACATCGTATCTCGTGTTTTCAGAGCGCTATCTGCAGTTATATGAAGTTTGTAATAAGTCAAAATAACCACATTCTGAGCAGTTTCAAAGTATCGCAAGTTACATAAATCTATTCAATAAAACATAACACGCATGAATCTGTCCTCAAATGCACAAAATTTTGCGTTTCCAGCGAGTTATCAGCGTTTTTTTCTGAGTCTCGTTGAGAAATTTTTGATTCTGTAAATCTGCTCAGAAGGAAGATTTTGCTTCAAAAATGCGTTATATAGCAGAATCTAGCACCAAATACATCATATTACGTGCTTTTAGAGTGCTATTCGCAGTTTCACAAACTTTGGAATAAGTCGGGATCTCACTTTTCCGCGCAGATTTTTACAATCAAAAAGTTCATATTTCTATCCAGGACCTACTAATATGTATGAATCTATCGACAGAAACATAGTATCTCGTGTTTTTAGAGCGCTTTCCAATACAACATAATACGCATGAATCCGTTCTCAAATGCACAAAATTTAGCGATTCCAGCGAGTTATCAGCGTTTTTTCTGAGTAACGTTGAGAAATTTTTGCTTCTGTAAATCTGCCAAGAAGCAAGATTTTGCTTCAAAAATGCGTTATATGGCAGAATCTAGCACCAAATACATCATATTTCGTGTTTTTAGAGTGCTATTTGCAGTTTTACAAACTTTGGATTAAGTCGAGATCACGCTTTTCCGCGCAGATATTCACAATCAAAAAGTTCATATTCCTATCCAGGACCCCATAATATGTATGAATCCATCGACAAAAACATCGTATCTTGTGTTTTCAGAGCGCTATCTGCAGTTATATGAAGTTTGAAATAAGTTAACCATTTATGTACCATGTGTCCTATATATAGTACTCACGAATTATCATTTTTTTCTACTGCTTCAAAATAATTTGAAGTGATATATTATTGCTCAGTTCATAAATATAGAACATCTTGGATCCATATGAGTATTTTTTTTTTGCATATTTGAGATAAATATTCAGCGAAAAATTATTCTCAAAATAGCACTTTTTTGGATAACTTTTTACTTGATCAATTATTTTTTGTTTTTATAAATACTGCTCCATTTTCCAGATATATTTAATATTTGGAACAATGTTGAGAGTTCAGGTTTTATGGATTTGTAGAGTTATGCTCTCAAAAATTCCCGGAAATAAGAAATATGACGTAAAATTTTGTGGCGTCATATATATAGGACAACGGTACAATTTACATATGAATTTTCCGTGCGTACACTCGTATAGCAATACAAAATTGAACATGCTTATATGCGTATTCTCTGTGAAAAAATCATTGTTCGCTCTACGGTTTGACAGGAAACAGATTCTAAGTTTGACAGTAATTGAGACTTCATTTGAAAATGAAAAATTCTATGGAAAACTTCAATAGGCAAATAGTGTAGATTATTGCTGTTTTGCCTCCAGAACCAGTCGTCCTGAGTGACATTGAGGACAGTGATGATGATTGCACTGGAGATGTAGGAATAAGTGATGTTTCAGACATCTCCAAGATAATGTTATAATTGATGAAGGAATGGATACATGAGAACAAATCAGTAATTCATTTCAGATTATTACGCAAAAATCAAAACGAGGAAGACTGAGTAATATTTGTTCTCGATGGCATATGAGTCAACCGATTTATAGCAATAATATAACAGAATAGAATCTAGAAATAGATAAAATAAATAATATCAGTGAACTATTGGATTATCTTACAACGGTAGATTTATTTGAGAAATTTATGTCTGAAGAAGTATTTATTCTACTGCGAAATGAAACTACACGTTATGTTTCGACTAAACAAAACGAAAAAAGGCTTTTTTGCATGAATGGGCGTTTTCATATATTTACCAGCTCTCTATTTGAGGGTGGTATGTTGATTTTACCAACAAACTGTGGTTATTATGGTCATGCTGACTAACCGCTAATAGGCAAAGGCGATAAGTAAAAAAATTGTGCATTTCCACATGAAATATTTATTTATTTATCGTTATTTGTGATTGAGTATCCACAAAAAAATGTCAAATCACAGCGAATGAGCAATCATTAGGTAGTAAATCAATATAAAAAAGAATATAAGGATCCATATTGTAATGTTTATTGCTTGATGAATCACTCTGTAAATAAATAAAAGTCACTACTTAAGAATCTAAATAAAATAAAATCTTTAATTCTTCTTATGTCACTAATAACACTATATTTATATATTAATCACTTAATTCTAATTCAATCAAGGTCACAGATATTTATATTTCACTATTTATATATACTCTCACTTCACTGTCACTGTCTATAATTTATTTCCACTGCTACTATTATTACTGTACTGTCTACGCATCTTTGGCTCGGCCCTTATATAGAGAAACACTGTCCTTCTCGAATTTTCGATTTTGCGACTCTTTCCATTTCCAGGAATTGCTAGAGGCCTCAATTGGGACGGATATGCTGCGACATGGCGCGGCGTAAGAGGCGACAAGAAGCCCCTCCCCATACTGCGTCGTATTCACGAGCTCCCCTCTCACTCCCGCACGTCACAATATTTTGGATGGATCTTCTAAGAGTGCGAAAAATTTTGTGAGTATCACGGTGAATAAGTACAGT
The DNA here is from genome assembly GCA_963989225.1 of Dromius quadrimaculatus. Classification (NCBI taxonomy): domain Eukaryota; kingdom Metazoa; phylum Arthropoda; class Insecta; order Coleoptera; family Carabidae; genus Dromius; species Dromius quadrimaculatus. Next base: position 29,671,783 of record OZ022326.1, read on the forward strand.
ACCGATTTCGTATAATAGTCAAAGCTCGGCCTCAAAACTATTATTAGCAACCGGTAAACTGTACTTACTGACGTGATGTCACATCATGTATGGAATGTTTCAAACCTCACCACAAAAAATAATGGCAAATAATGATTTTATTATATTAAATTTATAACACCTCATACCGTTGTCATATATATAGGACATTTAATTTCTCGAAAACTAATTAACTCAAAAATATCGCATGTAGTTATTTTCATTCAAAATTATCCCAATGTAAAGAATAATCACTGATTAGATCAAATTTCTTGTTTTATTTGATACTGGAACTTAATGGGTTAAAATTAACACATTCTAAGCAGTTTCAAAGTATCGCAAATCACATAAATCTATTCAAGACAACATGATACGCATAAATCCGTCCTCAAATGCAAGAAATTCTGCGTTTCCAGCGAGTTATCAGCGTTTTTTCTGAGTCTTGTTGAGAAATTTTTGATTCTGTGAATCTGCTCAGGAGCAAGATCTTGCTTCAAAAATGCGTTATGCAGAATCTACCACCAAAAACATCATATTTCGTGTTTTTAGAGTGCTATTTGCAGTTTCACAAACTTTGGAATAAGTCGAGATCACGCTTTTCCGCGCAGATTTTCACAATCAAAAAGTTAATATTTCTATCCAGGACCTACTAATATGTATGAATCTATCGACAAAAACATCGTATCTCGTGTTTTCAGAGCGCTATCCGCAGTTATATGAAGTTTGAAATAAGTCAAAATTACCTTATTCTGAGCAGTTTCAAAGTATCGCAAATCACATAAATCTATCCAATACAACATAATACGCATGAATCCGTCCTCAAATGCATAAAATCTTACGTTTCCAGCGAGTTATCAGCGTTTTTTCTGAGTCTCGTTGAGAAACTTTTGATTCTGTAAATCTGCTCAGAAGCAAGATTTTGCTTCAAAAATGCGTTATATGGCAGAATCTAGCATCAAATACATCATATTTTGTGTTTTTGGAGTGCTATTTGCAGTTTAACTACCTTTGGAATAAGTCGAGATCACGCTTTTCCGCGCAGATTTTCACGATCAAAAAGTTGACATTCCCATCCAGGACCTCATAATAAGTATAAATCTATCGACAAAAAGATTGTATCTCGTGTTTTCAGTGCGCTATCTGCAGTTATATGAAGTTTGAAATAAGTCAAAATCACCACATTCTGAGCAGTTTCAAAGTATCGCAAATCACATAAATCTATCCAATACAAACATAATACGCATGCATTCGTCCTCAAATGCACAAAATTTTGCGTTTCCAGCGAGTTATCAGCGTTTCTTCTGAGTCTCGTTGAGAAACTTTTGATTCTGTAAATCTGCTCAGAAGCAAGATTTTGCTTAAAAAATGCGTTATATGGCAGAATCTAGCACCAAATACATCATATTTTGTGTTTTTTAGGGTGCTATTTGCAGTTTTACAAACTTTGGAATAAGTCGAGATCACGCTTTCCCCGCGCAGATTTTCACAATCAAAAAGTTCATATTCCTATCCAAAACCTCATAATATGTATGATCCGATCGACAAAAACATCGTATCTCATGTTTTTGGAGCGCTATCTGCAGTTATATGAATTTTGAAATAAGTCAAAATTACCACATTCTGAGCAGTTTCAAAGTATCGCAAATCACATAAATCTATCCAATACAACATGATACGCATGAATCCGTCCTCAAATGCACAGAATTTTGCGTTTCCAGCGAGTTAACAGCGTTTTTTCTGAGTCTTGTTGAGAAGTTTTTGATTCTGTAAATCTGCTCAAAAGCAAGATTTTGCCTTAAAAATGCGTTATATGGCAGAATCTAGCACCAAATACGTCTTATTTCGTGTTTTGAGAGTGCCATTTGCAGTTTTAACAAACCTTGGAATAAGTCGAAATCACGCTTTTCCGCGCAGATTTTTCACAATCAAAATGTTCATATCCCTAACCAGGACCTCATAATATGTATGAATCTATCGACAAGAACATCGTATCTTGCGTTTTCAGAGCGCTATCTGCAGTTATAAGAAGTTTGGAATAAGTCAAAATTACCACATTCTGAGCAGTTTCAAAGTATCGCAAATCACATAAATCTATCCAATACAACATATTACGCAAGAGTTCGTCCTCAAATGCCACAAAATTCTGCGTTTCCAGCGAGTTATCTGCGTTTTTTCTGAGTCACTTTGAGAAATTTTTGATTCTGTAAATCTGCTCAGAAGCAAGATTTCGCTTCAAAAAATGCGTTATATGGCAGAATCTAGCACCAAATACATCATATTTCGTGTTTTCAGAGTGCAATTTGCAGTTTTACAAACTTTGGAATAAGTCGAGATCACGCTGTCCGCGCAGATTTTCACAATCAAAAAGTTCATATTCCTATCCAGGACCCCATAATATGTATGAATCCATCGACAAAAACATCGTATCTTGTGTTTTCAGAGCGCTATCTGCAGTTATATGAAGTTTGAAATAAGTCAAAATTACCACATTCTGACCAAATTCAAAGTATCGCAAATCACATAAATCTATTCAATACAACATAATACGCATGAATCCGTCCTCAAATGCGAAAAAATTCTGCGTTTCCAGCGAGTTATCAGCGTTTTTTCTGAGTCTTGTTGAGAAATTTTTGATTTTGTAAATCTGCTCAGAAGCAAGATTTTGCTTCAAAAATGCGTTATGCAGAATCTACTACCAAATACATCATATTTCGTGTTTTTAGAGTGCTATTTGCAGTTTCACAAACTTTGGAATAAGTCGGGATCACACTTTTCCGCGCAGATTTTCACAATCAAAAAGTTCATATTTCTATCCAGGACCTACTAATATGTATGAATCTATCGACAAAAACATCGTATCTCGTGTTTTCAGAGCGCTATCTGCAGTTATATGAAGTTTGAAATAAGTCAAAATTACCCTATTGTGGCAGTTCCAAAGTATCGCAAATCACATAAATCTATCCAATTACAACATAATACGTATGAATCCGTCCTCAAATGCACAAAATTTTGCGTTTCCAGCGAGTTATCAGCGTTTTGTTCTGAGTCTCGTTGAAAAGTTTATGACTCTGTAAATCTGCTCAAAAGCAAGATTTTGCATCAAAAATGCGTTACATGGCAGAGTCCAGCATCAAATACATCATATTTTGTGTTTTTAGAGTGCTATTTGCAGTTTTACAGACTTTGGAATAAGTCGAGATCACGCTTTTCCTCGCAGATTTTTCACAATCAAAAAGTTGATATTCCTATCCAGGATCTCATAACATATTTGAATCCACCGACAAAAAAATCGTATCTTGCGTCCTTCAGAGCGCTATCTGCAGTTATATGAAGTTTGAAATAAGTCGAAATTACCACATTCTGAGCAGTTTCAAAGTATCGCAAATCACATAAATCTATCCAATACAACATATTTCGCATGAATCCATCCTCAAATGCACAAAATTTTTCGTTTCCAGCGAGTTATCAGCGTTTTTTTCTGAGTCTCGTTAAGAAATTTTTGATTCTGTAAATCTGCTCAGGAGCAAGATTTGCTTCAAAAATGCGTTATATGGCAGAATCTAGCACCAACTACATCATATTTCGTGTTTTTAGAGTGCTATTTGCAGTTTTACAAACTTTAGATTGAGTCGAGATCACGCTTTTCCGCGCAGACTTTCACAATCAAAAAGTCCATATTCCTATCCAGGACCTCATAATATGTATGAATCTTTCGACAAGAACATCGTATCTCGTGTTTTCAGAGCGCTATCTGCAGTTATATGAAGTTTGAAATAAGTCAAAATTACCACATTCTGAGCAGTTTCAAAGTATGGCAAATCACATAAATCTATAAAATACAACATAATACGCATGAATCCGTCCTCAAATGCACAAAATTTTGCGTTTCCAGCAAGTTATCAGCGTTTTTTCTTAGTCTCGTTGAGAAATTTTTGATCCTGTAAATCCGCTCAGAAGCAAGATTTTGCTTCAAAAATGCGTTATATGACAGAATCTAGCACCAAATACATCATATTTCGTGTTTTTAGAGTGCTATTTGCAGTTTTAAAAACCTTGGGATAAGTCGAAATCACGCTTTTCCGCGCAGATTTTCACAATCAAAATGTTCATATTCCTATCCAGGACCTTATTATATGTATGAATCCATCGACAGAAACATCGTATCTCGTGTTTTCAGAGCGCTATCTGCAGTTATATGAAGTTTAAAATAAGTCAAAATTACCACATTCTGAGCAGTTTCAAAGTATCGCCAATCACATAAATCTATAGAATACAACATACTACGCATGAATCCGTCCTCAAATGCACAAAATTTGGGTTTCCAGCGAGTTATCAGCGTTTTTCCTGAGTCTCGTTGAAAAATTTTTGATTCTGTAAATCTGCTCAAAAGCAATATTTTGCTTCAAAAATGCGTTATATGGCAGAATCTAGCATCAAATACATCATATACCGTGTTTTTGGACTGCTATTTGCAGTTTTACAAACTTGGAATAAGTCGAGATCACGCTTTTTCGCGCAGATTTTCACAATCAAAAACTTGATAATCCTATCCAGAACCTCATAATATATATAAATCTATCGATAGAAAAATCGTATCTTGCGTTTTCAGAGCACTATCTGCAGTTATATGAAGTTTGAAATAAGTCAAAATTACCACATTCTGAGCAGTTTCAGAGTATCGCAAATCACATAATTTTATTCAATATAACATATTACGCATGAATCCGTCCTCAAATGCACAAAATTGTGCGTTTCCAGCGGGTTATCAGCGTTTTTTTGAGTCTCGTTGAGACATTTTTGATTCTGTAAATTTGCTCAAAAGCAGGATTTTGCTTCAAAAAATGCGTTATTATGGCAGAATCTAGCATCGAATACATCATATTTCGTGTTTTTAGAGTGCTATTTGCAGTTTAACAAACTTTGGAATAAGTCGAGATCACGCTTTTCCGCGCAGAATTTTCACAATCAAAAAGTTATTATTCCTATCCAGGACCCTATAATATGTATAAATACATCAACAAAAACATCGTATCTCGTGTTTTCAGAGCGCTATCTGCAGTTATATGAAGTTTAAATGAGTCTAATACTACCACATTCTGAGCAGTTTCAAAGTATCGCAAATCACATAAATCTATCCAATACAACATAAATACCGCATGAATCCGTCTTCAAAAGAAAAATTTTGCGTTGTCCAGCGTGTTATCAGCGTTTTTTCTGAATCTCGTTGAGAGATTTTTGATTCTGTAAATCTGCTCAGAAGCAAGAGTTTACTTCAAAAAGGCGCTATATGACAGAATCTAGCACCAAATACATCATATTTTGTGTTTTTAGAGTGCTATTCGCAGTTTTACAAACTTTGGAATAAGTCGAGATCACGGCTTTTCCGCGCAGATTTTCACAATCAAAAAGTTCATATTCATATCCAGGACCTACTAATATGTATGAATCTATCGACAAAAACATCGTATCTCGTGTTTTCAGAGCGCTATCTGCAGTTATATGAAGTTTGAAATAAGTCAAAATTACCACAATCTGAGCAGTTCCAAAGTATCGCAAATCACATAAGTTTATTCAATATAACATATTACGCATGAATCCGTCCTCAAATGCACAAAATTGTGCGTTTTCCAGCGGGTTATCAGCGTTTTTTCTGAGTCTCGTTGAGACATTTTTGATCCTGTAAATCTGCTCAAAAGCAGGAATTTGCTTCAAAAATGCGTTATTATGGCAGAATCTAGTATCGAATACATCATATTTCGTGTTTTTAGAGTGCTATTTGCTGTTTAACAAACTTTGGAATAAGTCGAGATCACGCTTCTCCGCGAAGATTTTCACAACCAAAAGTTCATATTCCTATCCAAGACCTACTAATATGTATGAATCTATCGACAAAAACATCGTATCTTGTGTTTTCAGAGCGCTATCTGCAGTTATATGAAGTTTGAAATAAGTCAAAATTACCACATTCTGAGCAGTTTCAAAGTATCGCGAATCACATAAATCTATTCAATATAACATATTACGCATGAATCCGTTCCCAAATGCACAAAATTTTTCGTTTCTAGCGGGTGAACAGCTTTTTTTTGAGTCCCGTCGAGGAATTTTTGGTTCTGTAAGTCTGCTCAAAAGCAAAATTTTGCTTCAAAAATGCGTTATATGGCCGAATCTAGCACCAATTACATCATATTTTGTGTTTTTTTGAGTGCTATTTGCTGTTTTACAAACTTTGGAATAATTCGAGATCAGGCTTTTCCGCGCAGATTTTCACGATCAAAACGTTGATATTCCTATCCAGGACCTCAATAATATATAATGAATTCTATCGACAAAAAAAATCTTATCTTGCGTTTTCAGAGAGCTATCTGCAGTTATATGAAGTTTGAAATAAGTCAAAATTACCACATTTCTGAGCAGTTTCAAAGTATCGCAAAACCACATAAATCTATCCAATTCAACATAATACGCATGAATCCGTCTTCTAATGCACAAAATTTAGCGTTTCCAGCGAGTTATCAGCGTTTTTTCCGAGTCTCGTTGAGAAATTTTTGGATCTGTAAATCTGCTCAGAAGCACGACTTTGCTTCAAAAATGAGTTATATGGCAGAAATCTAGCACCAAATACATCATATTTCGTGTTTTTAGAGTGCTATTTGCAGTTTTACAAACTTGGAAATAGGTCGAGATCACGCTTTTCCGCGCAGATTTAACAATCAAAAGTCCATATTCCTATCCAGGACCTTATAATATGTATGAATCCATCGACAAAAACATCGTATCTCGTGTTTTCAGAGCGCTATCTGCAGTTATATGAAGTTTGAAATAAGTCAAAATTTCCACATTCTAAGCAGTTTCAAAGTATCGCAAATCACATAAATCTATCCAATACAACATAATACGCATGAATCCGTCCTCAAATGCACAAAATTATGCGTTTCCAGCGAGTTATCAGCGTTTTGCTTGAGTCTCGTTGAGAAATTTTTGATTCTGTAAATCTGCTCAGAAGCAAGATTTTGTTTCAAAAATGCGTTATATGGCCAGAATCTAGCACCAAATACATCAATATTTTGTGTTTTGAGAGTGCTATTTGCAGTTTCACAAACTTATGAATAAGTCGAGATCACGCTCTTCCGCGCAGATTCTCTCTATCAAAAAGTCCATATTCCTATCCAGGACCTCATAATATGTATGAATCCATCTACAAGAACATCGTATCTCGTGTTTTCAGAGCGCTATCTGCAGTTATATGAAGTTTGATATAGGTCCAAAATTACCCACATTCTGAGCAGTTTCAAAGTCTCGCAAATCACATAAATCTATCCAATACAACATAATACGCATGAATCCGTCCCCAAATGCACAAAATTTTGCGTTTCCAGCGAGTTATCAGCGTTTTTTCTGAGTCTCGTTGAGAGCTTTTTGATTCTGTAAATCTGCTCAGAGGCAAAATTTTGTTTCAAAAATGCGTTATATGGCAGAATCTAGCACCAAATACATCATAATTCGTGTTTTTAGAGTGCTATTTGCAGTTTTACAAACTTTGGAATAAGTCGGGATCACGCTTTTCCGCGCAGATTTCCACAATCAAAAAGCTCCTATTCCCATCCAATACCTCATAATATGTATGAATCCATCGACAAAAAAACATCGTATTTTGTGTTTTCGGAGCCCTATCTGCAGTTATATGAAGTTTGGAATAAGTCAAAATTACCACATTCTTGAGCAATTTCAAAATTATTGCAAATCACATAAATCTATCCTATACAACTAATACGCATGAATCTGTCCTCAAATGCACAAAATTTTGCGTTTCCAGCAAATTATCAGCGGTTCTTCTGAGTCTCGTTGAGAAATTTTTGATTCTGTAAATCTGCTCAGAATCCGTCCTTGAATGCACAAAATTTTGCATTTCAGTGAGTTATCAGCGTTTTTCCTGAGTCATGTTGGGAATTTTTGATGCTTGAATCTGCTCGAAGCAAGATTTTGCTTTAAAAATGCGTTATATGGCAGAATCTAGCACCAAATACATCATATTCGTGTTTTTAGAGTGCTATTTGCAGTTTTACAAACTCTGGAATAAGTCGAGATCACGCTTTTCCGCGAAGATTTTCACGAACAAAAAGTTCATATTCCTATCCAGGACCTTATAATATGTATGAATCTATCGACAATAGCATCGTATCTCGTGTTTTTCAGAGCGCTATCTGCAGTTATATGAAGTTTGAAATAAGTCAAAATTACCACAATCTGAGCAGTTTCGAAGTATCGCAAACCACAGAAATCTATCAATACAACATAATACGCATGAATCCGTCCTCAAATGCACAATTTTCTGAGTCTTGTTGAGAAATTTTTGATTCTGTAAATCTGCTCAGAAGCAAGATATTGCTTCAAAAATGCGTTATATGGCAGAACCTAGCATCAAATACATCATATTTCGTGTTTGAAGTGTGCTATTTGCAGTTTTACAAACTTTGGAATAAGTCGAGATCACGCTTCTCCGCGCAGATTTTCACTTTCAAAAGTTGATATTCCCCATCCAGGAGCTCATAATATATATGGATCTATCGACAGAAAAATCATATCTTGGCGTAATCTGAGGCGCTATCTGCAGTTATACCGAAGTTTGAAATAAAGTCAAAATTACCCCATTCTGAGCAGTTTCAAAAGTATCGCAAATCACATAAATCTTTCCAATACAACATAATAGGCATGAATCCGTTCTCTAATGCAAATAATTCTGCGTTTCCAGCGAGTTATCAGGGTTTTTTCTGAGTCTCGTTGAGAAATTTTTTGAATCTGTAAATCTGATCAGAAGCAAGATTTTGCTTCAAAAATGCGTTATATAGCAGAATCTAGCACCAAATAACATCATATATCGTGTTTTTAGAGTGCTATTTGCAGTTTTACAAACTTGGGAATAAGTCGAAATCACGCTTTTCCGCCCAGATTTTCACAATCAAAAAGTTCATATTTCTATCCAGGACCTTATATTATGTATGAATCTATCGAGAAAAACATCGTATCTCGTGTTTTTCAGAGCGCTATCTGCAGTAATATGAAGTTTGAAATAAGTCAAAAACTATCACATTCTGAGCAGTTTCAAAGTATCGTAAATCACATGAATCTATCCAATACAACATAGTACGCATCAATTCGTCCTCAAATGCACAGAATTTTGCGTTCCAGCCAGTTATCAGCGTTTTTTCTGAGTCTCGTTGGGAAACTTTCATTCTGTAAATCTGCTCAGAAGCAAGATTTTGCCTCAAAAAATGCGTTATATGGCAGAATCTAGCATCAAATACATCATATTACGTGTTTTTAGAGTGCTATCTGCAGTTTTACAAACTTTGGAATGAGTCGAAATCACGCTTTTCCGCGCAGATTCTCGCAATCAAAAAGTTCAAATTCCAATCCAGGACCTCACAATATGTATGAATCAATCGACAAAAACATCGTATCTCGTGTTTCCAGAGCGATATCTGCAGTTATATGAAGTTAGAAATAAGTCGATATTACCACATTCTGAGCAGTTTCAAAGTATCGCAAATCACATAAATCTATCCAATACAACATAAATACGCATGAATCCGTCCTCAAAGCACAAAATTTTGCGTTTCCAGCGAGTTATCAGCGTCCTTTTCTGAGTCTCGTTGAGAAATTTTTGATTCTGTAAATCTGCCCAAAAGCAAGATTTTGCTTCAAGAATGCGTTATATGGCAAAGTCTAGCATCGAATACATCATATTTTGTGTTCGTAGAGTGCTATTTGCAGTTCTACAAACTCTGGAATAAGTCGAGATCACGCTTTTCCGCGCCGATTTCCACAATCAAAAAGTTTATATTTCTATCCAGAACCTCATAATATGTTTAAATCTATCGACAAAAACATCGTATCTCGTGTTTTCAGAGCGCTATCTGCAGTTATATGAAGTTTTAAATAAGTCAGAATTACCACATTCTGAGCAGTTTCAAAGTATCGCAAATCACATAAATCTATACAATACAACATAATACGCATAAATCCGTCCTCAAATGCACAAAATTTTGCGTTTCCAGCGAGTTATCAGCGTTTTTTCTGAGTCTCGTTGAGAAGTTTTTGATTCTGTAAATCTGCTCAGTAGCAAGATTTTGCTTAAAAAATGCGTTTTATGTCAGAACATAGCATCAAAATACATCATATTCCGTGTTTTTAGAGTGCTATTTGCAGTTTTACAAACTTTGGAATAAGTCGAAATCACGCTTTTCCGCGCAGATTTTCATAATCAAAAAGTTGATATTCCTATCCAGGACCTCATGGTATATATGAATCTATCGACAAAAAAAATCGTATCTTGCGTTTTCAGAGCGCTATCTGCAGTTTTATGGAGTTTGAAAAAAGTCAAAATTACCACATTCCTGAGCAGTTTCAAAGTATCGCAAATCACATAAATCTATTGAATATAACATATTACGCATGAATCCGTCCTCAAATGCACAAAATTTTGCGTTTCCAGCGGGTTATCAGTAGGGTGCGGAATATATGCAGGAGAATATGACCAAGATATGCATGCAATATGCACTGAAATATCATCAAAATATGCCTTGAATATGCATCAAATAAAATATATATGTGAACTTTCATGGATATATGCAAATATGCAGCTCTATTTGAACTCTTTCATCTTGTTCTAGACAAAAATAAAATGAAATATATCTATACCATTCACAAAAAACCAAACATATCACGTCCTGCATATGAACATATTCACCTAGAAGAAGGTACATAAATAGTAACAGCAATCAGAGCTATGTCGTATAAGGCAGCACATTTGTTTGGATATATTCCATAGAATAATTATACAGGTGGCTGACTTTTTACTATCTAGAATATATCTGCTCAAATATTGAAAATATCAACAAAAATCAAAAAAGAACCTATGGGACTAAGATCTACTCAACAAAATAATAAGGACTCTTTCCTCTGCAAACTCCAAAGACTCACGTGCTCTGGCAAAATCATATTCTAAGCCAATATCCATTCACAAAGGTGTATTACAATCAGAACTTCATCATTTGATCTCCGAAAACAGCACAGTTTATCAACTTTCTCTCTATCATTGTCTTTATTATTCAATTTCATTGATCCGGAAAGAACAGTATTTGAGCATAATTTGAAAGCAAAATGGTTAATATGATACACTATTGTGAAGAAAAATCAAACTATGTACAATCAATAGATTTCACCTCTTTTCCGCAAGCCATACAAAATACAATCCCATTGTCTATTATCCAGGAACTTGTATTCTTGCACCCATCGTTTCAATTTTTAGGATCTCACACTACCAAATGAATGTGACATTTCGAACACGAAATGTAAACATGAGCATAGCCACAATTAATTTTCTCTTCCAAGATCAAATATAAGAATCACTTTTCAATTGAGCGGAATGCTTTCTTCAAGCTGCTGTCCACATATCGCGCAAACGTAAATAAGGTGCAGGTTTGAATATAATCGAAGCTGAACGAGAATTGACGAGATATTATATACCAGAATAGATTCTGTGAATATTCTGGTCATGAAATATGATTCAAAACATGCAACTTTATGCACAAAAAACTTGATATATGTGAAAAAAGTATGAATATGCACAATATGCAAAATTTAAATCAATAAGTACATTGAATTTTAGTATGAATAGTGAACATTTGTAGAGGAAATACTGATATGTACAACTGTACAACATATGCAAAATGCATATAATCCGCACTCTAGTTATCCAGCGTTTTTTCTGAGTCTCGTTGAGAAATTTTTGATTCTGTAAATCTGCTCAAAAGCAAGATTTAGGCTTCAAAAATGCGTTATATGGCAGAATCTAGCATCGAATACATCATATTTCGTGTTTTTTAGAGTGCTAAATGCAGTTTTACAAACTTTGGAATAAGTCGAGATCACGCTTTGCCGCGCAGATTTCCACAATCAAAAAGGTATTATTTCTATCCAGGACCACATAATATGTATGAATCTATCGACAAAAAACATCGTATCTCATGTTTTCAAAGCACTATCAGCAGTTATATGAAGTTTGAAATAAGTCAAATTACCACATTCTGAGCAGTTTCAAAGTATCGCAAATCACATAAATCTATCCAATACAACATAATACGCATGAATTCGTCCTCGAATGCTGGAGATTTTGCGTTTACAGCGGATTATCAGCGTTTTTTCGAGTCTTGTTGAGAAATTTTTGATTCTGTAAATCTGCTCAGAAGCAAGATTTTGCTCCAAAAATGCGTTATATGGCAGAATCTAGCACCAAATACATCTTATTTCATGTTTTTAGAGTGCTATTTGCAGTTTTACAAACTTGGGAATAAGTCGAGATCACGCTTTTCCGCGCAGATTTTTACAATCAAAAAGTTCATATTCCTATCCAGGGACCTCATAATATGTATGAATCTATCGACAAAAACATCGTATCTCGTGCTTTCAGAGCGCTATCTGCAGTTATATGAAGTTTGAAATAAGTCAGAATTACCACATTCTGAGCAGTTTCGAAGTATCGCAAATCACATAAATTTATCCAATACAACATAATACGCTTGAATCCGTTCTCAAATGCACAAAATTCTGCGTTTTTTAGCGAGTTATCAGCGTTTTTCCCTAGTCTCGTTGAGAAATTTTTGATTCTGTAAATCTGCTCAGATGCTAGATTTTGCTTCAAAAATGCTTTATATGGCAGAATCTAGCACCAATTACATCAATATTCGTGTTTTCAGAGTGCTATTTGCAGTTTAACAAACTTTGGAATAAGTCGAGATCACGCTTTTCCGCGCTGATTTTCACAACCAAAAAGTTAATATTTCTATCCAGGACCTTATAAACATGTGTAAATCTATCGACAAAAACATCGTATCTCGTGTTTTCAGAGCGCTATCTGCAGTTATATGAAGTTTGAAATAAGTCAAAATTACCACATTCTGAGCAGTTTCAAAGTATCGCAGATCACATAAATCTATCTAATACAACATAATACGCATGAATCCGTCCTCAAATGCACAGAATTTTGCGTTTCCAGCGAGTTATCAGCGTTTTTTCTAAGACTCGTTGAGAAATTTTTGATTCTGTAAATCTGCTCTGAAGCAGGATTTTGCTTCAAAATTGCGTTATATGGCAGAATCTAGCACCAAATACATCACATTTCGTGTTTTTAGAGTGCTATTTGCAGTTTTGCAAACTTTGGAATAAGTCGAAATCACGCTTTTCCGCGCAGATTTTAACAATAAAAAAGTTCATATTCCAATCCAGGACCTCATAATATGTATGAATCTATCGACAAAAACATCGTATCTTGTGTTTCCAGAGCGCTATCTGCAGTTATATGAAGTTTAAAAAAAGTCAAAATTACCACATTCTGAGCAGTTTCAAAGTATCGCAAATCACATAAATCTATTCGATATAACATATTACGCATGAATTCGTCCTCAAATGCACAAAATTTTGCGTTTCCAGCGGGTTATCAGCGTTTTTTCTGAGTCTCGTTGAGATATTTTTTGATTCTGTAAATCTGCTCGAAAGCAAGATTTTGCTTCAAAAATGCGTTATATGCAGAATCTAGCATCGAATACATCATATTTTGTGTTTTTAGAGTGCTATTTGCAGTTTTACAAACATTGGAATGAGTCGACATCACGCTTTTTCGCGCAGATTTTCACAATCAAAAAGTTCATAATTCTATCCAGGACCTCATAATATGTATGAAGTTATCGACAAAAACATCTTATCTCGTGTTTCAGAGCGCTATCTGCAGTAATATGAAGTTTGAAAACAAGTCGCAATTACCACATTCTGAGCAGTTTCAGAGTATCGCAAATCACATAAATCTATCCAATACAACATAATACGCATGAATCCGTACTCGAATGCACAAAATTATGCGTTTCCAGCTAGTTATCAGCGTTTTGCTGAGTCTCGTTGAGAAATTTTTGATTCTGTAAATCTGCTCAGAAGCAAGATTTTTGCTTAAAAAATGCGTTATATGGCAGAATCTAGCACCAAATACATCAAATTTCGTGTTTTTTAGAGTGCTATTTGCAGTTTTACAAACTTTGGAGTAAGTCGAAATCACGCTTTCCCCGCGCAGATTTTCACAATCAAAAAGTTCATATTTCAATCCAAGACCTCATAATATGTATGAATCAATCAACAAAAACATCGTATCCGTGTTTCCAGAGCGCTATCTGCAGTTATATGAAGTTTGAAATAAGTCAAAATTACCACATTCTGAGCAGTTTCAAAGTATCGCAAATCACATAAATCAATCCAATACAACATAATACGCATCAATCCGTCCTCAAATGCACAAAATTTTGCGTTTCCAGCAAGTTATCAGCGTGGTTTTCTGAGTCTCGTTGAGAAATTTCTGATTCTGTAAATCTGCTCAGAAGCAAGATTTTGCTCTAAAAATGCGTTATATGATAGAAACTAGCACCAAATACATCATATTTCGTGTTTTTATAGTGCTATCAGCAGTTTTACAAACTTCAGGATTAGTCGAAATCACGCTCTTCCGCGCAGATTTTCACAATAAAAAAGTTCCTATCCCCATCCAGGACCTCATAATATGTATGAATCTATCGACAAGAACATCGTTTCTAGTGTTCTCAGAGCGCTATCTGCAGTTATATGTAGCCTTGAAATAAGTCAAAATTACCACATTCTGAGCAGTTTCCAAGTATCAAAAATCACATAAATCTATCCAATACAACATAATACGCATGAATTCGTCCTCTAATGCACAAAATTTTGCGTCTCCAGCGAGTTATCAGCGTTTTTTCTGAGTCTCGTTGAGAAATTTGTGATTTTGTAAATCTGCTCAGAAGCAAGATTGTGCTTTAAAAATGCGTTACATGGCAGAATCAAGCACCAAATACATCATATTTTGTGTTTTAAGAGTGCTATTTGCAGTTTTACAAACTTTGAAATAAGTCGAGATCACGCTTTTCCGCGCAGATTTTCACATTCAAAAAGGTTCATATTCCTATCCAGGACCTCATAATATGTATGAATCTATCGACAAAAACATCGTATCTCGTGTTTTCAGAGCGCTATATGCAGTTATATGAAGTTTGAAATAAGTCAGAATTACCACATTCTGAGCAGTTTCAAAGTATCGCAAATCACATAAATCTATCCAATACAACATAATACGCATGAATCCGTCCTCAAACGCACGAAATTTTTCGTTTCCAGCGAATTATCAACGTTTTTTTCTGTCCCGTTGAGAAATTTTTGATTCTGTAAATCTGCTCAGAAAGCAAGATTTTGCTCCAAAAATGCGTTATATGGGAGAATCTAGCAACAAATACATCATATTTCGTGTTTTTAGAAAGCTATTTGCAGTTTTACAAACTTCAGAATAAGTCGAGATCACGCTTCTCCGCGCAGATTCTCACAATCAAAAAGTACATATTCCTATCCGGGACCTCATAATATGTATGAATCCCATCGACAAAAACATCGTATGTCGTGGTTTTCAGAGCGCTATCTGCAGTTATATGGAGTTTGGAATAAGTCAAAATTACCACATTCTGAGCAGTTTCAAAGTTTCGCAAATCACAGAAATCCATCCAATACAACATATTACGCATGAATCCGTCCTCAAACGCAAAAAATTTTGCGTTTCCAGCGAGTTACCAGCGTTCTTTCCGAGTCTCGTTGAGAGATTTTGATTCTGTAAATCCGCTCAGAAGCAAGATTTTGCTTCAGAAATGCGTTACATGGCAGAATCTAGCACAAAAATACATCATATTTTGTGTTTTTAGAGTGCTATTTGCAGTTTTACAAACTTTGAAATAAGTTGAAATCACGCTTTTCCGCCAGATTTTCACAATCAAAAAGTTCATATCCCTATCCAGGACCTCATAATATGTATGAATCTATCGACAAAAACATCGTACCTCGTATTTCAGAGCGCTATCTGCAGTTATATGAAGTTTGAAATAAGTCAAAATCATCACATTCTGAGCAGTTTCAAAGTATCGCAAATCACATAAATCTATCCAATACAACATAATACGCATGAATTCGTCCACAAATGCACTAAATTTTGCGTTTCCAGCGAGTTATCAGCGTTTTTTCTGAGTCTCGTTGAGAAATTTTCATTCTGTAAATCTGCTCAGAAGCAACATTTTGCTTAAAAAATGCGTTATATGGCAGAATCTAGCACCAAATACATCACATTTCGTGTTTTTAGAGTGCTATTTGCAGTTTTACAAACTTTGGAATAAGTCGAGATCACGCTTTTCCGCGCAGATTTTCACAATCAAAAAGTTCATATTCCTATCCAGGACCTCGTAATATGTATGAATCCATCGACAAAAACATCGTATCTCGTGTTTTCAGAGCGCTATCTGCAGTTATATGAAGATTGAAATAAGTCAAAATTACCACATTCTGAGCAATTTCAGAGTATCGCAAATCACATAAATCTATCCAATACAACATATTACGCATGAATCCGTCCTCGAATGCAAAAAATTTTGCATTCCCAGCGAGTTATCAGCGTTTTCTCTAAGTCTCGTTGAGAATTTTTGATTCTGTAAATCTGCTCAGAAGCAAGATTTTGCTTCAAAAATGCGTTATATGGCAGAATCTAGCACCAAATACATCATATTTCGTGTTTTTGAGTGCTATTTGCAGTTTTACAAACTTTGGAATAAGTCGAGATCACGCTTTTCCGCGCAGATTTTTCACAATCAAAAAGTTCCTATTCCTATCCAGGACTTCATAATATGTATGAATCCGTCGACAAAAACATCGTATCTCGTGTTTTCAGAGCGCTATCTGCAGTTATATGAAGTTTGAAATAAGTCAAAATTACCACATTCAGAGCAGTTTCAAAGTATTGCAAATCACATAAATCTATCCAATACAACATAATACGCATGAATCCGTCCTCAAATGCAAAAATTTTTGCGTTCGCAGCGAGTTATCAGAGTTCTTTCTAAGCCTCGTTGAGGAATTTTTGATTCTGTAAATCTGCTCAGAAGCAAGATTTTGCTTCAAAAATGCGTTATATAGCAGAATCTGGCTACATATACATCATATTTCGTGTTTCTAGAGTGCTTTCTGCAGTTTTGCAAACTATGGAAAAAGTCGAGATCACGCTTTTCCGCGCAGATTTTCACAATCAAAAAGTTGATTTTCCTATCCAGGACCTCAAAATTTATATGAATCGATCGACAAAGACATCGTATCTTGCGTTTTCAGAGCGCTATCTGCAGTTATATGAAGTTTGAAATAAGTCAAAATTACCACATTCTGAGCAGTTTCAAAGTATCGCAAATCACATAAATCTATCCAATACAGCATATTACGCATGAATCCGTCCTCACATGCAAAAAATTCTGCGTTTCCAGCGAGTTATCAGCGTTTCTGAGTCTCGTTGAGAAATTTTTTGATCCTGTAAATCTGCTTAGAAGCAAGATTTTGCTTCAAAAATGCGTTATACGGCAGAATCTAGCACCAAATACATTATATCTCGTGTTTTTAGAGTGCTATTTGCAGTTTTACAAAATTTGGAATAAGTCGAGATCACGCTTTTCCGCGCAGATTTAACAATCAAGAAGTTCATATTCCTATCCAGGACCTCATGATATGTATGAATCCATCGACAAAAACATCGTATCTCGTGTTTTCAGAGCGCTATCTGCAGTTATATGAAGTTTGAAATAAGTCATAATACCACATTCTAAGCAGTTTCAAAGTATCGCAAATCACATAAATCTATACAATACAACATAATACGCATGAATCCGTCCTCAAATGCAAAAAATTTAGCGTTTGCAGCGCGTTATCAGCGTATTTCTGAGTCTCGTTGAGAAATTTTTGAATCTGTAAATCTGCTCAGAAGCAAGATTTTGCTTCAAAAATGCGTTATATGGTAGAATCTAGCACCAAATACATCATATTTCGTGTTTTCAGAGTGCTTCCTGCAGTTCTACAAACCTTGGAATAAGTCGAAATCACGGTTTTTCCGCGCAGATTCCCACAAACAGAAATGTTCATATTCCTATCCAGGACCTCATAATATATATTAATCTATCGACAAAAAACATCGTATCTCGTGTTTTCAGAGCGCTATCTGCAGTTATATGAAGTTTGAAATAAGTCAAAATAACCACATTCTGAGCAGTTTCAAAGTATCGCAAATCACATAAATCTATCCAATACAACATAATACACATGAATCCGTCCTCAAATGCACAAAATTTTGCGTTTCCAGCGAGTTATCAGCGTTTTTTCTGAGTCTCGTTGAGAAATTTTTGATTCTGTAAATCTGCTCGAAAGCAAGATTTTGCTTTAAAAATGCTCTATATGGCAGAATCTAGCATCGAATACATCATATTCCGTGTTTTTAGAGTGCTATTTGCAGTTTTACAAACTTTGGAATAAGTCGAGATCACGCTTTTCCGCGCAGATTCTCACAATCATAAAGTTCATAATACTATCCAGGACCTCATAATATGTATGAATCTATCGACAAAAACATCGTATCTCGTGTTTTCAGAGCGCTATCTGCAGTTATATGAAGTTTGAAACAGGTCAAAATTACAACATTCTGAGCAGATTCAAAGTATCGCAAATTACATAAATCTATCCAATACAACATAATACGCATGAATCCGTCCTCTAATGCACATAATTTTGCGTCTCCAGCGAGTTATCAGCGTTTTTTTCTGAGTCTCGTTGAGAAATTTTTGATTCTGTAAATCTGTTCAGGAGTAAGATTTTGCTTCAAATATGCGTAATATGGCAGAATCTAGCACCAAATACATTATATCTCGTGTTTTTAAAATGCTATTTGCAGTTTTACAAATTCTGGAATAAGTCGAGATCACGCTTTTTCCGCGCAGATTTTTATAATCAAAAAGTTCATGTTCCTATCCAGGACCTTAAAATATGTATGAATCCATCGACAAAAACATCGAATATCGTGTTATCAGAGCGCTATATGCAGCTATATGAAGTTTGAGATAAGTCAAAATTACCTCATTCTGAGCAGTTTCAAAGTATTGCAAATCACATAAATCTATCCAATACAACATAATACGCATGAATCCGTCCTCAAATACAAAAAATTCAGCGTTTGCAGCGCGTTATCAGCGTTTTTCTGAGTCTCGTTGAGAAATTTTTGATTCTGTAAATCTGCTCAGAAGCAAGATTTTGCTTCAAAAATGCGTTATATGGTAGAATCTAGCACCAAATACATCATATTTCGTGTTTTCAGAGTGCTTTCTGCAGTTTTACAAACTTTGGAATAGGTCGAGATCTCGCTCTTCCGCGCAGATTTTCACAATCAAAAATTCATATTTCTATCCAGGACCTAATAATATGTATGAATCTATCGACAAAAACATCGTATCTCGTGTTTTCAGAGCGCAATCTGCAGTTATATGAAGTTCGAAATAAGTCAAAATTACCACATTCTTAGCATTTTGAAAGTATCGCAGATCACATAAATCTATCCAATACAACATAATACGCATGAATCCGTCCTCAAATGCAGAAAATTTTGCGTTTGCAGCGAGTTATTAGCGTTTTCTTCTGAGTCTCGTTGAGAAATTTTAGATTCTGTAAATCTGCTCAGAAGCAAGATTTTGCTTCAAAAATGCGTTACATGGCAGAATCTAGCACCAAATACATCATATTTCCGTGTTTTTAAAGAGCTATTTGCAGTTTTACAAACTTTGGAAAAAGTCGAGATCACGCTTTTCCGCGCAGATTTTCACAATCAAAAAAAATCATATTCCTATCCAGGATCTCATAATTTGTATGAATCTATCGAGAAAATCATCGTATCTCGTGTTTTCAGAGCGCTATCTGCAGTTATATGAAGTTTGAAATAAGTCATAATCCCCACATTCTGAGCAGTCTCAAAGTATCGCAAATCACATAAATCTATTCAATACAACATGATACGCATGAATCCGTCCTCTAATGCACATAATTTTGCGTCTCCAGCGAGTTATCAGCGTTTTTTCTGAGTCTCGTTGAGAAATTTTTGATTCTGTAAATCTGTTCAGGAGTAAGATTTTGCTTCAAATATGCGTTATATGGCAGAATCTAGCACCAAATACATTATATCTCGTGTTTTCAAAATGCTATTTGCAGTTTTACAAATTCTGGAATAAGTCGAGATCACGCTTTTCCGCGCAGATTTTTATAATCAAAAGTTCATGTTCCTATCCAGGACCTTATAATATGTATGAATCCATCGACAAAAACATCGAATATCGTGTTATCAGAGCGCTATATGCAGCTATATGAAGTTTGAGATAAGTCAAAATTACCTCATTCTGAGCAGTTTCAAAGTATTGCAAATCACATAAATCTATCCAATACAACATAATACGCATGAATCCGTCCTCAAATACCAAAAATTCAGCGTTTGCAGCGCGTTATCAGCGTTTTTCTGAGTCTCGTTGAGAAATTTTTGATTCTGTAAATCTGCTCAGAAGCAAGATTTTGCTTCAAAAATGCGTTATATGGTAGAATCTAGCACCAAATACATCATATTTCGTGTTTTCAGAGTGCTTTCTGCAGTTTTACAAACTTTGGAATAGGTCGAGATCACGCTCTTCCGCGCAGATTTTCACAATCAAAAAATTCATATTCCTATCCAGGACCTAATAATATGTATGAATCTATCGACAAAAACATCGTATCTCGTGTTTTCAGAGCGCAATCTGCAGTTATATGAAGTTCGAAATAAGTCCAAAATTACCACATTCTTAGCATTTTGAAAGTATCGCAGATCACATAAATCTATCCAATACAACATAATACGCATGAATCCGTCCTCAAATGCAGAAAATTTTGCGTTTGCAGCGAGTTATTAGCGTTTCTTCTGAGTCTCGTTGAGAAATTTTAGATTCTGTAAATCTGCTCAGAAGCAAGATTTTGCTTCAAAAATGCGTTACATGGCAGAATCTAGCACCAAATACATCATATTTCGTGTTTTTAAAGAGCTATTTGCAGTTTTACAAACTTTGGAAAAAGTCGAGATCACGCTTTTCCGCGCAGATTTTCACAATCAAAAAGATCATATTCCTATCCAGGATCTCATAATTTGTATGAATCTATCGAGAAAATCATCGTATCTCGTGTTTTCAGAGCGCTATCTGCAGTTATATGAAGTTTGAAATAAGTCATAATCCCCACATTCTGAGCAGTCTCAAAGTATCGCAAATCACATAAATCTATCCAATACAACATAATACGCATGAAACCGTCCTCAGATGCAAAAAAATTTGCGTTTCCAGCGAGTTTTCAGCGTTTTTTCTGAGCCTCGTTGAGAAATTTTTGATTCTGTAAATCTGCTCAGAAGCAAGATTTTGCTCCAAAAATGCGTTATATGGTAGAATCAAGCACCAAATACATCATATTTCGTGTTTTTTAGAGTGCTTTCTGCAGTTTTACAAACTTTGGAATAAGTCGAAATCACGCTTTTCCGCGCAGATTTTCACAATCAAAAAATTCATATTTCATTCCAGGACCTCATAATATGTATGAATCCATCGACAAGAGCATCGTATCTCGTGTTTTCAGAGCGCTATCTGCAGTTATAAGAAGTTTTGAAATTACCACATTCTGAGCAGTTTCAAAGTATCGCAAATCACATAAATCTATCCAATACAACATAATACGCATCAATCCGTCCTCAAATGCAAAGAATTTTGCGTTTCCAGCGGGTTATCAGCGTTTTTTCTGAGTCATGTCGAGAAATTTTTGATTCTGTAAATCTGCTCAGAAGCAAGATTTTGTTTCAAAAATGCGTTATATGGTAGAATCTTGCACCAAATACATCATATTTCGTGTTTTTGGAGTGCTTTCTGCAGTTTTACAGACTTTGGAATAAGTCGAATTCACGCTTTTCCGCGCAGATTTCCACAATCAAAAAGTTCATATTCCAATCTAGGACCTCATAATATGTATGAATCCATCGACAAGAACATCGTATCTCGTGTTTTCAGAGCGCTATCTGCAGTTATATGAAGTTTGAAATAAGTCAAAATTACCTCATTCTGAGCAGTTTCAAAGTATCGCAAATCACATAAATCTATCCAATACAACATAATACGCATGAATCCGTCCTCAAATGCACAAAATTTTGCGTTTCCAGCGAGTTATCAGCGTTTTTTCTGAGTCTCGTTGAGAAATTTTTTGATTCTGTAAATCTGCTCAGAAGCAAGATTTCGCTTCAAAAATGCGTTATATGGCAGAATCTAGCACCAGATACATCATATGTCGTGTTTTTAGAGTGCTATTCGCAGTTTTACAAACCTTGGAATAAGTCGAAATCACGCTTTTCCGCGCAGATTTTCACAATCAGAATGTTCATATTCCTATCCAGGACCTCATAATATGTATGAATCTATCGACAAGAACATTTTATCTCGTGTTTTCAGAGCGCTACCTGCAGTTATATGAAGTTTGATTCAAGTCAAATTAACCTCATTCTGAGCAGTTTTAAAGTATCGCAAATCACATAAATCTATCCAATAAAACATAACACGCATGAATCCGTCCTCAAATGCACAAAATTCTGCGTTTTCAGCGAGTTATCAGCGTTTTTTCTGAGTCTTGTTGAGAAATTTTTGATTCTGTGAATCTGCTCAGAAGCAAGATTTTGCTTCAGAAATGCGTTATATGGCAGAATCTAGCACCAAAAACATCATATTTCATGTTTTTAGAGTTCTATTTGCAGTTTTACAAACTTTGGAATAGATCGAAATCACGCTTTTCCGCACAGATTTTCACGATCAAAAAGTTCATATTCCTATCCAGGACCTCATAATATGTATGAATCTATCGCCAAAAGCATCGTATCTCGTGTTTTCAGAGCGCTATCTGCAGTTACATGAAGTTTGAAATGAGTCAAAATTACCATATTCTGAGCAGTTTCAAAGTATCGCAAATCACATAAATCCATCCATACAACATTATACGCATGAATCCGTCCTCAAATGCACAAAATTCTGCGTTTCCAGCAAGTTATCAGCGCTTTTTTTGAGTCTCGTTGAGAAATTTTTGATTCTGTAAATATGCTCAGAAGCAAGATTTGGCTTCAAAAATGCGTTATATGGTAGAATAGAAATACATCATATTCCGTGTTTTAAGAGTGCTATTTGCAGTATTACAAACTTTGGAATAAGTCGAAATCACGCTTTTCCGCGCATATTTTCACAATCAAAAAAGTTCATATTTGGGATAGGTCCAGGACCTCATAATATGTATGAATCTATCTACAAAAACATCGTATCTTGTGTTTTCAGAGCGCTATCTGCAGTAATATGAAGTTTGAAATAAGTCAAAATCAACCACATTATGAGCAGTTTCAAAATATCGCAAATCACATAAATCTATCCAATACAACATGATACGCATGAATCCGTCCTCAGATGCAAGAAGTTCTGCGTTTCAAGCGAGTTATCAGCGTTTTTTCTGAGTCTCGTTGAGAAATTTTTGAATCTGTGAATCTGCTCAGAAGGAAGATTTTGCTTCAAAAATGCGTTATATAGCAGAATCTAGCACCGTATACATCATATTTTGTGTTTTGAGAGTGCTATTCACAGTTTTACAAATTTGGAATAGGTCGAGATCTTTCCCGCGCAGATTTTTCACAATCAAAAAGTTGATATTCCTATCCAGGACCTCATAATATGTATGAATCCATCAACAAAAACATCGTATCTCGTGTTTTCAGAGTGCTATCTGCAGGTATATGAAGTTTGAAATTAGTCAAAATTACCACATTCTGAGCAGTTTCAAAGTATCGCTAATCACATGAATCTATCCAATAAAAACATAACACGCATGAATCCGTCCTCAAATGCACAAAATTTTGCGTTTCCAGCGAGTTATCAGCGTTTTTTTCTGAGTCTCGTTGATGAATTTTTGATTTTGTAAATCTGCTCAGAAGCAAGATTTTGCTTAAAAAATGCGTTATATGGCAGAATCTAGCAGCAAATACATCACATTCCGTGTTTTTAGAGTGCTATTTGCAGTTTTACGAACTTTGGAATGAGTCGAAATCACGCTTTTCCGCGCAGATTCTTACAATCAAAAAGTTAATATTCCAATCCAGGACCTCATAATATGTATGAATCCATCGACAAAAAAAATCGTATCTTGCGTTTCCCGAGCGCTATCTGCAGTTATATGAAGTTTGAAATAAGTCCAAACTCCACATTCTGAGCAGTTTCAAAGTATCGCAAATCACATAAATCTATCCAATACAACATAATACGCATGAATCCGTCCTCAAATGCACAAGATTCTGCGTTTCCAGCGAGTTATCAGCGTTTTTTCTGAGTCTTGTTGAGAAATTTTTGATTCTGTTAATCTGCTCAGTAGCAAGATTTTGCTCAAAAATACGTTTTATGGCAGAAAAATAGCATCAAATACATCATATATCGTGTTTTCAGAGTGCTATTTGCAGTGTTACAAACTTTGGAATAAGTCGAGATCACGCTTTTCCGCGCAGATTTTCATAATCAAAAAGTTGATATTCCTATCCAGGACCTCATGATATATATGAATCTATCGACAAAAAAATCGTATCATGCGTTTCAGAGCGCTATCTGCAGTTATATGGAGTTTGAAATAAGTCAAAATTACCACATTCTGATGCGTTATATGGTAGAATCTAGCACCAAATACATCAAATTTCGTGTTTTTAGAGTGCTTTCTGCAGTTTTACAAACTTTGGAATAAGTCGAAATCACGCTTTTCCGCGCAGATTTTCACGATCAGAAAGTTCATATTCCTATCCAGGACCTCATAATATGTATGAATCTATCGACAAAAACATCGTATCTCGTGTTTTCAGAGCGCTATCTGCAGTTATATGAAGTTTGAAATAGGTCAAAATTACCACATTCTGAGCAGTTTCAAAGTATCGCAAATCACATAAATCTATCCAATACAACATAATACGCATGAATCCGTCCTCAAATGCACAAAATTCTGCGTTTCCAGCGAGTTATAAGCGTTTTTTCTGAGTCTCGTTGAGAGATTTTTGATTCTGTAAATCTGCTCAGTAGCAAGATTTTGCTTCAAGAATGCGTTTTATGGCAGAACATAGCATCAAATACATCATATTTCGTGTTTTTAGAGTGCTATTTGCAGTTTCACAAACTTTGGAATAAGTCGAGATCACGCTTTTCCGCGCAGATTTTCATAATCAAAAAGTTGATATTCCTATCCAGGACCTCATGATATATATGAATCTATCGACAAAAAAATCGTATCTTGCGTTTTCAGAGCGCTATCTGCAGTTATATGAAGTTTGGAATAAGTCAAAATTACCACATTCTGAGCAGTTTCAAAGTATCGGCAAATCACATAAATCTATTCAATATAACATAATACAAATGAATCCGTCCTCAAATGAACAAAATTTTGCGTTTCCAGCGGGTTATCAGCGTTTTTTCTGAGTCTCGTTGGAAAATTTTTATTCTGTAAATCTGCTCAGAAGCAAGATTTTGCTTCAAAAAATGCGTTATATGGCAGAATCTAGCACCACATACAGCACATTTCGTGTTTTTAGAGTGTTATTTGCAGTTTTACAAACTTTGGAATAAGTCGAAATCACGCTTTTCCGCGCAGATTTTCACAATCAAAAAGTTCATATTCCAATCCAGGACCTCATAATATGTATGAATCAATCGACAAAAACATCGTATCTTGTGTTTCCAGAGCGCTATCTGCAGTTATATGAAGTTTGAAATAAGTCAAAATTACCACATTCTGAGCAGTTTCAAAGTATCGCAAATCACATAAATCTATCCAATACAACATAATACGCATCAATCCGTTCTCAAATGCACAAAATTTTGCGTTTCCAGCGAGTTATCAGCGTGTTTTCTGAGTCTCGTTGAGAAATTTTGATTCTGTTAATCTGCTCAGAAGCAAGATTTTGCTAGAAAAACGCGTTATATGGTAGAATCTAGCACCAAATACATCATATTTCGTGTTTTTTATAGTGCTATAAGCAGTTTTACAAACTTTGGGATAAACGAAATCACGCTTTTCCGCGCAGATTTTCACATCAAAAAGTTTATATCCCTACTCAGGACCTCATAATCTATGAATCTATCGACAAAAACAAGATTTTGCTCCAAAAAATGCTTTATATGGTAGAATCTAGCACCAAATACATCATATTTCGTGTTTTTAGAGTGCTTTCTGCAGTTTTACAAACTTTGGAATAAATCGAAATCACGCTTTTCCGCGCTGATTTTTACAATCAAAAAGTTCATATTCCTATCCAGGACCTCATAATATGTAAGAATCTATCGACAAAAACATCGTATCTCGTGTTTTCAGAGCGGGCATCAGCAGTTATATGAAGTTTGAAATAAGTCAAAATTACCACATTCTGAGCAGTCCTCAAAGTATCGCAAATCACATAAATCTATCCAATACAACATAATACGCATGAATATGTCCTCAAATGCACGAAATTTTGCGTTTCCAGCGAGTTATCAGCGTTTTATCTGAGTCACGTTGATAAATTTTGGATTCTGTTAATCTGCTCAGAAGCAAGATTTTGCTTCAAAAATGCGTTATATGGCAGAATCTAGCACCAAATACATCATATTTTGTGTTCTTAGAGTGCTATTCGCAGTTTTACAAACTTTGGAATAAGTCGAGATAACGCTTTTCCGCTCAATTTTTCACAATCATAAAGTTGATATCCTCATCCAGGACCTCATAATATGTATGAATTTATCGACAAAAAACATCTTATCTCGTGTTTTCAGAGCGCTATCTGCAGTAATATGAAGTTTGAAATAAGTCAAAATTACCACATTCTGAGCAGTTTAAAAGTATCGCAAATCACGTAAATCTATCCAATACAACATAATACGCATGAATCCGTCTTCAGATGCATAAAATTTTGCGTTCCCAGCGAGTTATCAGTATTTTTTCCAAGTCTCGTTGAGAAATTTTTGATTCTGTAAATCTGCTCGGAAGCAAGATTTTGCTTTAAAAATGCGTTGTATGGCAGAATCAGGCACCAAATAAATCATATTTCGTATTTCTAGACTGCTATTGGCAGTTTCACAATCTTTGGAATGAGTCGAGATCACGCTTTTCCGCGCAGATTTCCACAAATAAAAAGTTCATATTTCTATCCAGGACCTCATAATATGTATAAATCCATCGACAAAAACATCGTATCTCGTGCTTTCAGAGCGCTATCTACAGTTATATGAAGCTTGAAATAAGTCAAAATTACCACATTCTGAGCAGTTTCAAAGTATCGCAAATAACATAAATCTATCCAATACAACATAATACGCATGAAGCCGTCCTCAAATGCACAAAATTTAGCGTTTCTAGCGAGTTATCAGCGTTTTTTCTGAGGCTCGTTGAGAAATTTTTGATTCTGTGAATCTGCTCAGAAGCATGATCTTGCTTCGAAAATGCGTTATATGGCAGGATCTAGCACCAAATACATTATATTTTCTGTTTTAAGATTGCTATTTGCAGTTTAACAAACTTTGGAATGAGTCGAGATCACGCTTTTCCGCGCAGATTTTCACAATCAGAAAGTTCATATTTCCATCCAGGACCTCTTAATATGTATGAATCTATCGACATAAACATCGTATCTCGTGTTTTCAGAGCGCTATCTGCAGTTATATGAGGTTTGAAATAAGTCAGAATTACCACATTCTGAGCAGTTTCAAAGTATTGCAAATCACATGAATCTATCCAATACAACATAATACGCATGAATCCGTCCTCAGATGCACAAAATTTTGCGTTTCCAGCGAGTTATCAGTGTTCTGTCCGAGTCTTGTTGGGAAATTTTTGATTCTGTAAATCCGCTCAAAAGTAAGATTTTGCTTGCAAAATGCGTAATATGGCAGAATCTACCACCAGATACATCATATTTCGTGTCTTTTGAGTGCTATTTACTTTTCTCACCAATACAACATAATACGCCATAAATCCATCCTCAAATGCACAAAATTTTGGGTTTCCAGCGAGTTGTCAGCGTTTTTTCTGAGTCTCGTTGAGAAATATTTGATTCTGTAAATCTGCTCAGAAGCAAGCTTTTGCTTCGGAAATGCGTTGTATGGCAGAATCTAGCACCAAATACATCATATTTCGTGTTTTTAGAGTGCTATTTGCAGTTTTACAAACTTTGTAATAAGTCGAGATCACGCTTTTCCGCGCAGATTTTCACAATCAAAAAGTTCATATTCCTATCCAGGACCTCATAATATGTATATATCCATCGACAAAAACATAGTATCTTGTGTTTTCAGAGCGCTATCTGCAGTTATATGAAGTTTGAAATAAGTCAAAATTACCACATTCTGAGCAGTTTCAAAGTATCGTAAATCACATATATATATCCAATACAGCATAATACGCATGTATCCGTCCTCAAATACCAGGAATTATGCGTTTCCAGCGAGTTATCAGCGTTTTTTCTGAGTCTCGTTGAGAAATTTTTGATTCTGTAAATCTGCTCAGAAGCAGGATTTTGCTTCAAAAATGCGTTATATGGCAGAATCTAGCACCAGATACTGCATATTTTGTGTTTTTAGAGTGCTATTTGCAGTTTTACAAACTTTGGAATAAATCGAGATCACGCTTTTCCGCGCAGATTTTCACAATCAAAAAGTTCATATATCTATCCAGGACCTCATAATATGTACGAATCCATCGACAAAAACATCGTATCTCGTGTTTTCAGAGCGCTATCTGCAGTTATATGAAGTTGGAATAAGTCAATATTACCACATTCTGAGTAGTTTTCATAGTATCGCAAATCACATAAATCTATTCAATACAACATAATACGCAAGAATTCGTCCTCAAATGCAGGAATTTTTGCGTTTCCAGCGGGTTATCAGCGTTTTTTCTGAGTCTTGTTGAAAAATTTTTGATTCTGTAATTCTGCTCACGAGCAAGATTTTGCTTCAAAAATGCGTTATATGGCAGAATCTGGCTACATATACATCATATTTCGTGTTTTTAGAGTGCTATTCGCAGTTTTGCAGACTTCTGAATAAGTCGAAATCACGCTTTTTCGCGCAGATTTTCACAATCAAAAAGTTCAAATTCCTATCCAGGACCTTATAATATGTATGAATCTATCGAAAAAACATCGTTTCTCGTGTTTTTAGAGCGCTATCTGCAGTTATATGTAGTTTGAAATAAGTCGAAATCACCACATTCTGAGCAGTTTCAAAGTATCGCAAATCACATAGATCTATCTAATACAACATAATACGCATGAATCCATCCTTGAATGCACAAAATTTTGCGTTTCCAGCGAGTTATCAGCATTTTT
Organism: Dromius quadrimaculatus; assembly: GCA_963989225.1. NCBI lineage: Eukaryota > Metazoa > Arthropoda > Insecta > Coleoptera > Carabidae > Dromius > Dromius quadrimaculatus. The sequence continues at coordinate 29,701,160 of OZ022326.1, forward strand.
TTTGAGTCTCGTTGAGAAATTTTTGATTCTGTAAATCTGCTCTGAAGCAAGATTTTGCTTCAAAAATGCGTTATATGGCTGAATGTAGAACCAAATACATCATATTTCGTGTTCCTAGAGTGCTATTTGCAGTTTTCAAACTTTGGAATAAGTCGAGATCACGCTTTTCCGCGCAGATTTTCACAATCAAAAAGTTCATTATCCTATCCAGGACCCCATAATATGTATGAATCTATCAACAAAAACATCGTATCTCGTGTTTTCAGAGCGCTATCGGCAGTTATATGAAGTTTGATATAAGTCGAAATTACCACATTCTGAGCAGTTTCAAAGTATCCCAAATCACATAAATCTATCCAATACAACATATTACGCATGAATCCGTCCTCAGATGCACAAAATTTTGAGTTTCCAGCGAGTTATCAGCGTTTTTTCTGAGTCACGTTGAGAATTTTTGATTCTGTGAATCTGCTCAGAAGCAAGATTTTGCTTCAAAAATGCGTTATATGGCAGAATCTAGCACCAAATACATCATATTTTGTGTTTTTAGAGTGCTATTTACAGTTTTACAAACTTTGGAATAAGTCGAGATCACGCTTTCCCGCGCAGATTTTCACAATCAAAAAGTTGATATTCCTATCCAGGACCTCATAATATGTATGAATCTATCGACAAGAAGATCGTATCTTGCGTTTTCAGAGCGCTATCTGCAGTTATATGAAGTTTGAAATAAGTCCAAAATTACCACATTCTGAGCAGTTTCAAAGTATCGCAAATCACATAAATCTATTCAATACAACATATTACGCATGAATCCGTCCTCAGATGCACAAAATTTTGCGTTTCCAGCGAGTTATCAGCGTTTTTTCTGAGTCACGTTGAGAAATTTTTGATTCTGTAAATCTGCTCAGAAGTAAGATTTTGCTTCAAAAATGCGTTATATGGCAGAATCTAGCACCAAATACATCATATTTTGTGTTCTTAGAGTCCTTTTGCAGTTTCACAAACTTTGGAATAAGTCGAAATCACGTTTTTTCCGCGCAGATTTTCACAATCAAAAAGCTCATATTCCTATCCAGGACGTCATAATATGTATGAATCTATCGACAAAAACATCGTATCTCGTGTTTTCAGAGCGCTATCTGCAGTTATAGGAAGTTTGAAATAAGTCAAAATTACCACATTCTGAGCAGTTTCAAAGTATCGCAAGTCACATAAATCTATCCAATATAACATAATAGGCATAAATTCGTCCTCAAATGCACAAAGTTCTGCGTTTCCAGCAAGTTATCAGCGTTTTCTCTGAGTCTGGTAGAGAAATTTTTGATTCTGTAAATCTGCTCAGAAACAAGATTTTGCTTCAAAAATGCGTTATATGGCAGAATCTAGCACCAAATACATCATATTTTGTGTTCTTAGAGTGCTATTTGCAGTTTCACAAACTTTGGAATAAGTCGAAATCACGTTTTTCCGCGCAGATTTTCACAATCAAAAAGCTCATATTCCTATCCAGGACGTCATAATATGTATGAATCTATCGACAAAAACATCGTATCTCGTGTTTTCAGAGCGCTATCTGCAGTTTATAGGAAGTTTGAAATAAGTCAAAATTACCACATTCTGAGCAGTTTCAAAGTATCGCAAGTCACATAAATCTATCCAATACAACATAATAGGCATGAATTCGTCCTCAAATGCACAAAGTTCTGCGTTTCCAGCAAGTTATCAGCGTTTTCTCTGAGTCTGGTAGAGAAATTTTTGATTCTGTAAATCTGCTCAGAAACAAGATTTTGCTTCAAAAATGCGTTATATGGCAAAATCTAGCACCAAATACATCATATTTTGTTTTTTCAGAGTGCTATTTGCTGTTTTACAAACTTTGGAATAAGTCGAGGTCACGCATTTCCGCGCGGATTTTCACAATCAAAAAGTTCATATTCCTATCCAGGACCTCACAATATGTATGAATCTATCGACAAAAACATCGTATTTCGTGTATTCAGAGCGCTATCCGCAGTTATATGAAGTTTGAAATAAGTCAAAATTACCACATTCTGAGCAGTTTCAAAGTATCGCAAATCAAATGAATCTATCCATTACAACATAATACGAAAGAATCCGTCCTAAATGCACAAGATTCTGCGTTTCCAGCGAGTTATCAGCGTTTTTTTCTGAGTCTCGTTGAGAAATTTTTTATTCTGTAAATTTGCTCAGAAGCAAGATTTTGCTTCAAAAATGCGTTATCTGGCAGAATCTAGCATCAAATACATCATATTTCGTGTTTTTAGAGTGCTATTTGCAGTTTAACAAACTTTGGAATAAGTCGAAATCACGCTTTTCCGCGCAGATTTTCACAATCAAAAAGTTCATATTCCTATCCAGGACCTAATAATATGTGTGAATCTATCGACGAAAACATCGTATCTCTTGTTTTCAGAGCGCTATCTGCAGTTATATGAAGTTTGAAAGAAGTCAAAATTACCACATTCTGAGCAGTTCCAAAGTATCGCATATCACATGAATCTATCCAATGCACGCATGAATATGTCCTCAAATGCACAAAATTCTGCGTTCCCAGCGAGTTATCAGCGTTTTTTCTGAGTCTCGGTTGAGAAATTTTTGATTCTGTAAATCTGCTCAGAAGCAAGATTTTGCTTCAAAAATGCGTTATATGATAGAATCTAGCACCAAATACATCATATTTCGTGTTTTCAGAGTGCTTTTTGTAGTTTCACTAACTTTGGAATCAGTCGAAATCGCACGGTTCCGCGCAGATTTTCACAATCAAAAAGTTTATATTTCTATCCAGGAATCCATAGTATGTATGAATCAATCGGCAGAAACATCGTATTTCGTGTTTTCACAGCGCTATCTGCAGTTATATGAAGTTTAAAATAAGACAAAATTACCACATTCTGAGCAGTTCCAAAGTATCGCAAATAACATAAATCTATCTAATACAACATAATACGCATGAATCCGTCCTCAAATGCACAAAATTTTGCGTTTCTAGCGAGTTATCAGCGTTTTTTCTGAGGCTCGTTGAGAAATTTTTGATTCTGTGAATCTGCTCAGAAGCAAGATTTTGCTTTAAAAATGAGTTATATGGCAGAATCTAGCACCAAAAACATCATATTTCGTGTTTTTAGAGTGCTATCTGCAGTTTTACAAACTTTGGAATAAGTCAAGATCAAGCATTTCCGCGCAGATTTTCACGATCAAAAAGTTCATATTTCTATCCAGGTCCTCATAATATGTATGAATCTATCGACAAAAAAATCGTATCTCGTGTTTTCAGAGCGCTATCCGCAGTTATATGAAGTTTGAAATACGTCAAAATAACCACATTCTGAGCAGTTTCAAAGTATCGCAAATAACATAAATCTATCCAATACAGCATGATACGCATGAATCCGTCCTCAAATGCACAAAATCTTGCGTTCCCAGCGAGTTATTAGCGTTTTTTCTGAGGCTCGTTGAGAAATTTTTGATTCTGTGAATCTGCTCAGAAGCAAGATTTTGCTTCAAAAATGCGTTATATGGCAGAATCTTGCACCAAATACATCATTTTTTGTGTTTTTAGAGTGCTATTTGCAGTTTTACAAACTGTGGTATAAGTCGAGATCACACTTTTCCGCATAGATTTTCACAATCAAAAAGTTTATATTCCTATCCAGGACCTCATGATATGTTTGAATCTATCGACAAAAACATCGTATCTCGTGTTTTCAGAGCGCTATCTGCAGTTATATGGAGTTTGAAATAAGTCAAAATTACCACATTCTGAGCATTTTGAAGTATCGCAAATCACATAAATCTATCCAATACAACATAATACGCATGAATCTGTCATCAAATGCACTCAATTTTGCGTTTCCAGCTGGATATCAGCGTTTCCTCTGAGTCTCGTTGAGAAATTTTTGATTCTGTAAATCTGCTCAGAAGCAAGATTTTGCTTCATAAATGCGTTATAAGACAGAATCTAGCGCCAAATACATCATATTCCGTGTTTTTAGAGTGCTATTTGCAGTTTTACAAACTTTGGAATAAGTCGAGATCACGATTTTCCGCGCAGATTTTCACAATTAAAAAGTTCATATTCCTATCAAGGACCTCATATCATGTATGAAATCTTGCGACAAAAACATCGCATCTCGTGTTTTCAGAGCGCTATCTGCAGTTCTATGAAGTTTGAAATAAGTCAAAATTACAAAGTTTCAAAGTATCGCAAATCACATAAATCTATCCAATTCAACATAATATGCATGGATCCGTTTTTAAACGCGCAAAATTTTGCGTTTTTCAGCGAGTTATCAGCATTTTTTCTGAGTCTCGTTGAGAGATTTCTGAATCTGTAAATCTGCTCAGAAGCAAGATTTTGCTCAAAGATGCGTTATATGGCAGAATCTAGCTCCAAATACATCATATTTCATGTTCTTAGAGTGCTATTTGCAGTTTCGCAAACTTTGGAATAAATCGAGATCACGCTTTTCCGCTCAGATTTTCACAATCAAAAGTTCATAGTCCTATCCAGGACCTCATAATATGTATGAATCTATCGACAAAAACATCGTATCTTGTGTTTTCAGAGCGCTATTTGCAGTTATATGAAGTTTGAAATACGTCAAAATTACCACATTCTGAGCAGTTTCAAAGTATCGCAAATCACATAAATCTATCCAATACCACATAATACGCATGAATCCGTCCTCAAATGCACAAAATTCTGCGTTTCCAGCAAGTTATTCGCGTTTTATCTGAGTCTCGTTGAGAAATTTTTGACTCTGTAAATCTGCTCAGAAGCAAGATTTTGCTTCAAAAATGCGTTATATGGCAGAATCTAGCACCAAATACATCATATTTCGTTTCTTCAGAGTGCTATTTGCTGTTTTACAAACTTTGGAATAAGTCGAGATCACGCTTTTCCGCTCAGATTTTCACAATCAAAAAGTTCATAGTCCTATCCAGGACCTCATAATATGTATGAATCTATCGACAAAAACATCGTATCTTGTGTTTTCAGAGCGCTATCTGCAGTTATATGAACTTTGAAATGAGTCAAAATTACCACATTCTGAGCAGTTTTAAAGCATCGCAAATCACATAAATCTATCCAATACCACATAATACGCATAAATCCGTCCTCAAATTTACAAAATTTTGCGTTTCCAGCGAGTTATCAGCGTTTTTTCTAAGTCTCGTTGAGAAATTTTTGATTCTGTTAATCTGCTCCGAAGCAAAATTTCGCTTCAAAAATGCGTTATATGACAGGATCCAGCACCAATTACATCATATTTCGTGTTTTAAAAGTGCTATTTGCAGTTTTACCAACTTTGAAATAAGTCGAGATCACGCTTTTCCGCGAAAATTTTCACAATCAGAAAGTTCATATTCCTATCCAGGACCTTCTAATATTCATGAATCCATCGACAAGAACATCGTATCTCGTGTTTCCAGAGCGCTATCTGCAGTTATATGAAGTTCGAAGTAAGTCAAAATTACCACTTTCTGAGCAGTTTCAAAGTATCGCAAATCACATAAATCTATCCAATACCACATAATACGCATGAATCCGTCCTCAAATGCACAGAATTTTGCGTTACCAGCGTGTAATCAGCGCTTTTTCTGAGTCTCGTTGAGAAATTTCTGATTCTGTAAATCTACTCAGAAGCAAGACCTTGCTCCAAAAATGTGTTATATGGCAGAATACATCATATTTCGTGTTTTCAGAATGCTCTTCGCAGTTTTACATACTTTGGAATAAGTCGGAATCACGCTTTTCCGCGCAGATTTTTAAAATCAGAAAGTTCATATTTCTATCCAGGACCTCATAATATGTATGAATCTATCGACAAAAACATCGCATCTTGTGTTTTCAGAGCGCTATCTGCAGTTATATGAAGTCTGAAATAAGTCAAAATTACCACATTCTGAGCAGTTTCAAAGTATCGCAAATCACAAAAATCTATCCAATACAACATAATACGCATGAATCCGTCCTCGAATGCACAAAATTTTGCGTTTCCAGCGAGTTATCAGCGTTTTTTCTGAGTCTTGTTGAGAAATTTTTGATTCTGTAAATCTGCTCAGAAGTAAGATTCTTCTTCAAAAATGCGTTATATGGCAGAATCTAGCACCAAATACATTATATTTTGTGTTTTTAGATTGCTATTTGCAGTTTTACAAACTTTGGAATAAGTCGAGATCACGCTTTCCCGCATAGATTTTCACAATCAAAAAGTTCAAATTCCTATCCAGGACCTCATGATATGTTTGAATCTATCGACAAAAACATCGTATCTCGTGTTTTCAGAGCGCTATCTGCAGTTATATGAAGTTTGAAATAAGTCAAAATTAACACATTCTGAGCAGTTTCAAAGTATCGCAAATCACATGAATCTATCCAATACGCTTGAATCCGTCATCAAATGCACTGAATTTTGCGTTTCCAGCGAGATATCAGCGTTTTCTCTGAGTCTCGTTGAGAAATTTTTGATTCTGTAAATCTGCTCAGAAGCAAGATTTTGCTTCAAAAATCCGTTTTATGGCAGAGTCTAGCGCCAAATACATCATATTCCGTGTTTCCAGAGTGCTATTTGCAGTTTTACAAACTTTGGAATTAGTCGAGATCACGATCTTCCGCGCAGATTTTCACAATCAGAAAGTTCATATGCCTATCCAGGACCTTATAATATGTATGAATTTATTGACAAAAACATCGTATCTTGTGTTTTCAGTGCGCTATCTGCAGTTATATGAAGTTTTAAATAAGTCAAAATTACCACATTCTGAGCAGTTTCAAAGTATCGCAAATCACATACATCTATCCAATAGAACATAATAAGCATATATCTGTCCTCAAATGTACAAAATTCTGCGTTTCCAGCAAGTTATCAGCGTTTTTTCTGAGTCTCGTTGAGAAATTTCTGATTCTGTAAATCTGCTCAGAAGCAGGACCTTGCTTCAAAAATGTGTTATATGGCAGAATACATCATATTTCGTGTTTTTAGAGTGCTCTTTGCAGTTTTACATACTTTGGAATAAGTCGGAATCACGCTTTTCGGCGCAGATTTTCACAATCAAAAAGTTCATATTCCTATCCAGGACCTCATAATATGTATGAATCTATCGACAAAAACATCGTATCTCGTGTTTCCAGAGCGCTATCTGCAGTTATATGAAGTTTGAAATAAATCAAAATTACCACATTCTGAGCAGTTTTAAAGCATCGCAAATCACATAAATCTATCCAATACCACATAATACGCATAAATCCGTCCTCAAATTTACAAAATTTTGCGTTTCCAGCGAGTTATCAGCGTTTTTTCTAAGTCTCGTTGAGAAATTTTTGATTCTGTTAATCTGCTCCGAAGCAAAATTTCGCTTCAAAAATGCGTTATATGACAGGATCCAGCACCAATTACATCATATTTCGTGTTTTAAAAGTGCTATTTGCAGTTTTACCAACTTTGAAATAAGTCGAGATCACGCTTTTCCGCGAAAATTTTCACAATCAGAAAGTTCATATTCCTATCCAGGACCTCCTAATATTCATAAATCCATCGACAAGAACATCGTATCTCGTGTTTCCAGAGCGCTATCTGCAGTTATATGAAGTTCGAAGTAAGTCAAAATTACCACATTCTGAGCAGTTTCAAAGTATCGCAAATCACATAAATCTATCCAATACCACATAATACGCATGAATCCGTCCTCAAATGCACAAAATTTTGCGTTACCAGCGTGTAATCAGCGCTTTTTCTGAGTCTCGTTGAGAAATTTCTGATTCTGTAAATCTACTCAGAAGCAAGACCTTGCTCCAAAAATGTGTTATATGGCAGAATACATCATATTTCGTGTTTTCAGAATGCTCTTCGCAGTTTTAATACTTTGGAATAAGTCGGAATCACGCTTTTCCGCGCAGATTTTTACAATCAGAAAGTTCATATTTCTATCCAGGACCTCATAATATGTATGAATCTATCGACAAAAACATCGCATCTTGTGTTTTCAGAGCGCTATCTGCAGTTATATGAAGTCTGAAATAAGTCAAAATTACCACATTCTGAGCAGTTTCAAAGTATCGCAAATCACAAGAATCTATCCAATACAACATAATACGCATGAATCCGTCCTCGAATGCACAAAATTTTGCGTTTCCAGCGAGTTATCAGCGTTTTTTCTGAGTCTTGTTGAGAAATTTTTGATTCTGTAAATCTGCTCAGAAGTAAGATTCTTCTTCAAAAATGCGTTATATGGCAGGATCTAGCATCAAATACATCATATTTTGTGTTTTTAGAGTGCTATTTGCAGTTTTACAAACTTTGTAATAAGTCGGAATCACGCTTTTCCGCGCAGATTTTTACAATCAGAAAGTTCATATTTCTATCCAGGACCTCATAATATGTATGAATCTATCGACAAAAACATCGTATCTCGTGTTTTCAGAGCGCTATCTGCTGTTATATGAAGTTTGGAATAAGTCAAAATTACCACATTCTGAGCAGTTTCAAGGTATCGCAAATAACATAAATCTATCCAATACAACATAATACGCATGAACCCGTCCTCAAATTTACAAAATTTTGCGTTTCCAGTGAGTTATCAGCGTTTTTTCTGAGTCTCGTTGAGAAATTTTTAATTCTGTAAATCTGCTCAGAAGCAAGATTTTGCTTTAAAAATGAGTTATATGGCAGAATCTAGCACCAAATACATCATATTTCGTGTTTTTAGAGTGCTATTTGCAGTTTCCAAACTTTGGAATAAGTCAAGATCACGCTTTTCCGCGCAGATTTTCACAATCAAAAAGTTCATATTCCTATCCAGGACTTCATAATATGTATGAATCTATCGACAAAAAAATCGTATCTCGTGTTTTCAGAGCGCCATCTGCAGTTATATGAAGTTTGGAATACGTCAAAATAACCACATTCTGAGCATTTTGAAGTATCGCAAATCACATAAATCTATCCAATACAACATAATACGCATGAATCTGTCATCAAATGCACTCAATTTTGCGTTTCCAGCGGGATATCAGCGTTTCCTCTGAGTCTCGTTGAGAAATTTTTGATTCTGTAAATCTGATCAGAAGCAAGATTTTGCTTCATAAATGCGTTATATGACAGAATCTAGCGCCAAATACATCATATTCCGTGTTTTTAGAGTGCTATTTGCAGTTTTACAAACTTTGGAATAAGTCGAGATCACGATTTTCCGCGCAGATTTTCACAATTAAAAAGTTCATATTCCTATCAAGGACCTCATATCATGTATGAATCTTGCGACAAAAACATCGCATCTCGTGTTTTCAGAGCGCTATCTGCAGTTCTATGAAGTTTGAAATAAGTCAAAATTACAAAGTTTCAAAGTATCGCAAATCACATAAATCTATCAAATTCAACATAATATGCATGGATCCGTTTTTATACGCGCAAAATTTTGCGTTTCCAGCGAGTTATCAGCATTTTTTCTGAGTCTCGTTGAGAGATTTTTGAATCTGTAAATCTGCTCAGAAGCAAGATTCTGCTCAAAGATGCGTTATATGGCAGAATCTAGCTCCAAATACATCATATTTCATGTTCTTAGAGTGCTATTTGCAGTTTCGCAAACTTTGGAATAAATCGAGATCACGCTTTTCCGCTCAGATTTTCACAATCAAAAAGTTCATAGTCCTATCCAGGACCTCATAATATGTATGAATCTATCGACAAAAACATCGTATCTTGTGTTTTCAGAGCGCTATTTGCAGTTATATGAAGTTTGAAATACGTCAAAATTACCACATTCTGAGCAGTTTCAAAGTATCGCAAATCACATAAATCTATCCAATACCACATAATACGCATGAATCCGTCCTCAAATGCACAAAATTCTGCGTTTCCAGCAAGTTATTCGCGTTTTATCTGAGTCTCGTTGAGAAATTTTTGATTCTGTAAATCTGCTCAGAAGCAAGATTTTGCTTCAAAAATGCGTTATATGGCAGAATCTAGCACCAAATACATCATATTTCGTTTCTTCAGAGTGCTATTTGCTGTTTTACAAACTTTGGAATAAGTCGAGATCACGCTTTTCCGCTCAGATTTTCACAATTGAAAAGTTCATATTCCTATCCAGGACCTCATAATATGTATGAATGTATCGATAAAAACATCGTATTTCGTGTTTTCAGAGCGCTATCTGCAGTTATATGAACTTTGAAATGAGTCAAAATTACCACATTCTGAGCAGTTTTAAAGCATCGCAAATCACATAAATCTATCCAATACCACATAATACGCATAAATCCGTCCTCAAATTTACAAAATTTTGCGTTTCCAGCGAGTTATCAGCGTTTTTTCTAAGTCTCGTTGAGAAATTTTTGATTCTGTTAATCTGCTCCGAAGCAAAATTTCGCTCCAAAAATGCGTTATATGACAGGATCCAGCACCAATTACATCATATTTCGTGTTTTAAAAGTGCTATTTGCAGTTTTACCAACTTTGAAATAAGTCGAGATCACGCTTTTCCGCGAAAATTTTCACAATCAGAAAGTTCATATTCCTATCCAGGACCTCCTAATATTCATAAATCCATCGACAAGAACATCGTATCTCGTGTTTCCAGAGCGCTATCTGCAGTTATATGAAGTTCGAAGTAAGTCAAAATTACCACATTCTGAGCAGTTTCAAAGTATCGCAAATCACATAAATCTATCCAATACCACATAATACGCATGAATCCGTCCTCCAATGCACAAAATTTTGCGTTACCAGCGTGTAATCAGCGCTTTTTCTGAGTCTCGTTGAGAAATTTCTGATTCTGTAAATCTACTCAGAAGCAAGACCTTGCTCCAAAAATGTGTTATATGGCAGAATACATCATATTTCGTTTTTTCAGAATGCTCTTCGCAGTTTTAATACTTTGGAATAAGTCGGAATCACGCTTTTCCGCGCAGATTTTTACAATCAGAAAGTTCATATTTCTATCCAGGACCTCATAATATGTATGAATCTATCGACAAAAACATCGCATCTTGTGTTTTCAGAGCGCTATCTGCAGTTATATGAAGTCTGAAATAAGTCAAAATTACCACATTCTGAGCAGTTTCAAAGTATCGCAAATCACAAGAATCTATCCAATACAACATAATACGCATGAATCCGTCCTCGAATGCACAAAATTTTGCGTTTCCAGCGAGTTATCAGCGTTTTTTCTGAGTCTTGTTGAGAAATTTTTGATTCTGTAAATCTGCTCAGAAGTAAGATTCTTCTTCAAAAATGCGTTATATGGCAGAATCTAGCACCAAATACATTATATTTTGTGTTTTTAGATTGCTATTTGCAGTTTTACAAACTTTGGAATAAGTCGAGATCACGCTTTCCCGCATAGATTTTCACAATCAAAAAGTTCAAATTCCTATCCAGGACCTCATGATATGTTTGAATCTATCGACAAAAACATCGTATCTCGTGTTTTCAGAGCGCTATCTGCAGTTATATGAAGTTTGAAATAAGTCAAAATTAACACATTCTGAGCAGTTTCAAAGTATCGCAAATCACATGAATCTATCCAATACGCTTGAATCCGTCATCAAATGCACTGAATTTTGCGTTTCCAGCGAGATATCAGCGTTTTCTCTGAGTCTCGTTGAGAAATTTTTGATTCTGTAAATCTGCTCAGAAGCAAGATTTTGCTTCAAAAATCCGTTTTATGGCAGAGTCTAGCGCCAAATACATCATATTCCGTGTTTCCAGAGTGCTATTTGCAGTTTTACAAACTTTGGAATTAGTCGAGATCACGATCTTCCGCGCAGATTTTCACAATCAGAAAGTTCATATGCCTATCCAGGACCTTATAATATGTATGAATTTATCGACAAAAACATCGTATCTTGTGTTTTCAGTGCGCTATCTGCAGTTATATGAAGTTTTAAATAAGTCAAAATTACCACATTCTGAGCAGTTTCAAAGTATCGCAAATCACATACATCTATCCAATAGAACATAATAAGCATATATCTGTCCTCAAATGTACAAAATTCTGCGTTTCCAGCAAGTTATCAGCGTTTTTTCTGAGTCTCGTTGAGAAATTTCTGATTCTGTAAATCTGCTCAGAAGCAGGACCTTGCTTCAAAAATGTGTTATATGGCAGAATACATCATATTTCGTGTTTTTAGAGTGCTCTTTGCAGTTTTACATACTTTGGAATAAGTCGGAATCACGCTTTTCGGCGCAGATTTTTACAATCAAAAAGTTCATATTCCTATCCAGGACCTCATAATATGTATGAATCTATCGACAAAAACATCGTATCTCGTGTTTCCAGAGCGCTATCTGCAGTTATATGAAGTTTGAAATAAGTCAAAATTACCACATTCTGAGCAGTTTCGAAGTATCGCAGATCACATAAATCTATCCAATACAACATAATACGCATGAATTCGTCCTCAAATGCACAAAATTTTGCGTTTCCAGCGAGTTATCAGCGTTTTTTCTGAGTCTCTTTGAGAAATTTTTGATATTGTAAATCTGCTCAGAAGCAAGATTTTGCTTCAAAATGCGTTATATGGCAGAATCTAGCACCAAATACATCATATTTTGTGTTTTTAGAGTGCTATTTGCAGTTCAACAAACTTTGGAATTAGTCGAAATCACGCTTTTCGGCGCAGATTTTTACGATCAAAAAGTTCATATTCCTACCCAGGACCTCATAATACGAATGAATCTATCGATAAAAACATCGTATCTCGTGTTTCCACAGCGCTATCCGCAGTTATATGAAGTTTGAAATAAGTCAAAATTACCACATTCTGAGCAGTTTCAAATCATCGCAAATCACATAAATCTATCCAAAACAACATTATACGCATGAACCCGTGCTCAAATGCACAAAATCTTGCGTTTCCAGCGAGTTATAAGCGTTTATTTTGGGTCTCGTTGAGAAATTTTTGATTCTGTAAATCTGCTCAGAAGTAAGATTTTGCTTCAAAAATGCGTTATATGGCAGGGTCTAGCACCAAATACATCATATTTTGTGTTTTTAGAGTGCTATTTGCAGTTTTACAAACTTTGGAATAAATCGAAATCACGCTTTTCCGCGTAGATTCTCACAATCAAAAAGTCCATATTCCCATCCAGGACCTCATAATATGTATAAATCTATCAACAAAAACATCGTTTCTAGTGTTTTCAGAGCGCTATATGCAGTTATATGAAGTTTGAAATAAGTCAAAATTACCACATTCTGAGCAGTTTAGAAGTATCGCAAATCACATAAATCTATCCCATTCAAAATAATACGCATGAATCCGTCCTCAAATGCACAGAATTTTGCGTTTCAGGCGAGTTATCAGCGTTTTTTCTGAGTCTTGTTGAGGAATTTTTGATTCTGTAAAAAATCTGCTCAAAAGCAAGATTTTGCTCAAGAAATGCGTTATATGGCAGAATCTAGCACCAAATAAATCATATTCCGTGTTTTTAGAGTGCTATTTGCAGTTTTACAAACTTTGGAATGAGTCAAAATCACGCTTTTCCGCGCAGATTTTCACAATCAAAAAGTTCATATTCCTATCCAGGACCTCATAATATGTATGAATCTATCGGAACAACATCGTATCTCGTGTGTTGAGAGCGCTATCTGCAGTTATATGAAGTTTGAAATAAGTCGAAATTCCCACATTCTGAGCAGTTTCAAAGTATCGCAAATCACATAAATCTGACCAATACAACATAATACGCATGAATCCGTCCTCAAATGCACAAAATTTTGCGTTTCCAGCGAGTTATCAGCGTTTTTTCTGAGTCTCGTTGAGGAATTTTAGATTCTGTTAATCTGCTCAGAAGGAAGATTTTGCTTCAAAAATGCGTTATATGGCAGAATCTAGCACCAAATACATCATATTTCGTTTTTTTCAAAGTGCTATTTGCTGTTTCACAAACTTTGGAATAAGTCGAGATCACGCTGTTCCGCGCAGATTTTCACAATCAAAAAGTTCATAGTCCTAACCAGGACCTCATGATATGTATAAATCTATCGACAAAAACATCGTATCTCGTGTTTTCAGAGCGCTATTTGCAGTTATATGAAGTTTGAAATACGTCAAAATTTCCACATTCTGAGCAGTTTCAAAGTATCGCAAATCACATAAATCTATCCAATACCACATAATACGCATGAATCCGTCCTCAAATGCACAAAATTTTGCGTTTCCAGCGAGTAATCAGCGCTTTTTCTGAGTCTCGTTGAGAAATTCTTGATTCTGTAAATCTACTCAGAAGCAAGACCTTGCTCCAAAAATGTGTTATATGGCAGAATACATCATATTTCGTGTTTTCAGAGTGCTCTTCGCAGTTTTACATACTTTGGAATAAGTCGAAATCACGCTTTTCCGCGCAGATTTTTACAATCAGAAAGTTCATATTTCTATCCAGGACCTCATAATATGTATGAATCTATCGACAAAAACATCGCATCTCGTGTTTTCAGAGCGCTATCTGCAGTTATATGAAGTTTGAAATAAGTCAAAATTACCACATTCTGAGCAGTTTCAAAGTATCGCAAATCACAAGAATCTATCCAATACAACATAATACGCATGAATCCGTCCTCGAATGCACAAAATTTTGCGTTTCCAGCGAGTTATCAGCGTTTTTTCTGAGTCTTGTTGAGAAATTTTTGATCCTGTAAATCTGCTCAGAAGCAAGATTTTGCTTAAAAAATGCGTCACATGGCAGGATCTAGCACCAAATACATCATATTTCGTGTTTTCAGAGTGCGATTTGCAGTTTTACAAACTTTGGAATAACTCAAAATCACGCTTTTCCGCGCAGAATTTCACAATCAAAAAGTTCATATTCCTACCCAGGACCTAATAATATGTATGAATCTATCAACAATAACATCGTATCTCGTGTTTTTAGAGCGCTATCTGCAGTTATATGAAGTTTGAAATAAGTCGGAATTACCACATTCTAAGCAGTTTCAAAGTATCGCAAATCACATAAACCCGTCCAATACAATCTAATACGCATCAATCCGTACTCAAATGCACAAAATTTTGCGTTTCCAGCAAGTTATCAGCGTGTTTTCTGAGTCTCGTTGAGATATTTTTGATTCTTTAAATCCGCTCAGAAGCAAGATTTTGCTTCAAAAATGATTTATATGGCAGAATCTAGCACCAAATACATCATATTTCGTGTTCTTAGAGTGTCATTTGCAGTTTTACAAACTTTGGAATTAGTCAAGATCACGCTTTTCCGCGCAGATTTTCACAATCAAAAAGTTCATATTCCTATCCAAGACCTCATAATATGTATCAATCTATCGACAAAAAAATCGTATCTCGTGTTTTCAGAGCGCTGTCTGCAGTTATATGAAGTTTGAAATACGTCAAAATTACCACATTCTGAGCAGTTTCAGAGTATCGCAAATCACATCAATCTATCCAATACAACATAATACGCATGACTTCGTCCTCAAATGCACAAGATTTTGCGTTTCCAGCGAGTAATCAGCGCTTTCCCTGAGTCTCGTTGAGAAATTTTTGATTCTGTCAATTTGCTCAAAAGCAAAATTTTGCTTCAAAAATGCGTTATATGGCAGAATCTAGCACCAAATACATCACATTTCGTGTTTTCAGAGTGCTATTTGCAGTTTTAAAAACTCTGAAATAAGTCGAGATCACGCTTTTCCGCGCAGATTCTCACAATTAGAAAGTTCATATTCCTATCCAGGACCTCACATTATGTATGAATCTATCGACAAGAGCATCGTATCTTGGGTTTTCGTAGCGCTATCTGCAGTTATATGAAGTTTGAAATAAGTCAAAATAACCACATTCTGAGCAGTTTCAAAGTATCGCAAATCACATAAATCTATCCAATACAACATAATACGCATGACTTCGTCCTCAAATGCACAAGATTTTGCGTTTCCAGCGAGTAATCAGCGCTTTCCCTGAGTCTCGTTGAGAAATTTTTGATTCTGTAAATTTGCTCGAAAGCAAAATTTTGCTTCAAAAATGCGTTATATGGCAGAATCTAGCACCAAATACACCATATTTCGTGTTTCTAGAGTGATATTTGCAAGTTTTACAAAATTTGAAATAAGTCGAAATCACGCTTTTCCGCGCAGATTTTCACAATTAAAAAACTCATATTTCTATCCAGGACCTTATAATATGTATGAATCTATCGACAAAAACATCGTATCTCGTGTTTTCAAAGCGCTATTTGCAGTTATATGAAGTTTGAAATACGTCAAAATTACCACATTCTGAGCAGTTTCAAAGTAACGCAAATTACATAAATCTATCCAATACCACATAATACGCATGAATCCGTCCTTAAATGTACAAAATTTTGCGTTTCCAGCGAGTTATCAGCGTTTTTTCTGAGTCTCGTTGAGAAATTTTGGATTCTGTAAATCTGCTCAAAGCAAGATTTCGCTTCAAAAATGCCTTATATGGCAGGATCTAGCACCAATCACATCATATTTCGTATTTTACGAGTGCTATTTGCAGTTTTACAAACTTTGAAATAAGTCGAGATAACACTTTTCCGCGAAGATTTTCACAATCAAAAAGTTCATATTCCTATCCAGGACCTCATAATATGTATGAATCCATCAACAAAAACATCGTATCTCGTGTTTTCAGAGCGCTATTTGCAGTTATATGAAGTTTGAAATAAGTCAAAATTACCACATTCTGAGCAGTCTCAGAGTATCGCAAATCATATAAATCTATCTAGTGAAACATAATACGCATGAATCCGTCCTCAAATGCACAGAATCTTGCGTTTCCAGCGAGTTATCAGCGTTTTTTCTGAGTCTCGTTGAGAAATTCTTGATTCTGTAAATCTGCTCAGAAGCAAGATTTTGCTTCAAAAATGCGTTAAATGGCAAAATCTAGCACAAAATACATCATATTTTGTGTTTTTAGAGTGCTATTCGCAGTTTTACAAACTTTGGAATAAGTCGAAATCACGCTATTCCGCGCAGATTTTCACAATCAAAAAGTTCATATTTCCATCCAGGACCTCATAATATGTATGGATCTATCGACAGAAACATCGTATCTCGTGTTTCAGAGCGCTATCCGCAGTTATATGAAGTTTGAAATAAGTCAAAATTACCACATTCTGAGCAGTTTCAAAGTATCGCAAATCACATAGATCTATCCAATACAACACAATACGCATGAATCCGTCCTCAAATGCACAAAAGTTTGCGTTTCCAGCGAGTTATCAGCATTTTTTCTGAGTCTCGTTGAGAAATTT
Organism: Dromius quadrimaculatus; assembly: GCA_963989225.1. Classification (NCBI taxonomy): domain Eukaryota; kingdom Metazoa; phylum Arthropoda; class Insecta; order Coleoptera; family Carabidae; genus Dromius; species Dromius quadrimaculatus. The sequence goes on from OZ022326.1 coordinate 29,718,418, forward strand.
TTGATTCTGTAAGTCTGCTTATAAGCAAGATTATGCTACAAAAATGCCTACTATGGCAGGCTCAAGCACCAAATACATAATATTTTGTGTTATTAGAGTGCTATTTGCAGTTTTTCAAACTTTGGAATAAGTCAAAATCACGCATATCCGCGAAGATTTTCACAATCACAAAGTTCATATTCCTATCCAGGACCTTATGATATGTATAAATCTATCGACTTAAACAACGTCTTTTGTGTTTTCAGAGCGCTATCTGCAGTTATATGAAGTTTGGAATAAGTCAAAATTACCACATTCTGAGCAGTTTCAAAGTATCGCAAATCACATAAATCTATCCAATACAACATAATACGCATGAATCCGTCCTCAAATGCACAAAATTTTGCGTTTTCAGCGAGTTATCAGCGGTTTTCCTGAGTCTCGTTGAGAGATTTTTGATTCTGTAAATCTGCTTAGAAGCAAGATTTTGCTTAAAAAATGCGTTATATGGCAGAATCTAGCACCAAATACATCATATTCTGTGTTTTCAGAGTGCTATTTGCAGTTTTACGAACTTTGGAATGAGTCGAAATCACGCTTTTCCGCGCAGATTTTCACAATCAAAAAGTTCATATTCCTATCAAGGACCTCATGATATGTATGAATCTATCGACAAAAACATAGTATCTTGTGTTTTCTGAGCGCTATCTGTAGTTATACACTGAGAAAATTTTTTAACATACAGTGTATGTTTGATGAGCATAATACTAAAACCAAGTATATATGTAAAGAAGAAATCACATAAATAAAAATTTCACACAAAAACTGTGAAATATGGGAGGTGCTTGTGCTATGGAACATTCAAAGAATGAATAATTCTAAAAAAGAATTGTTTTCCATAGAAAATTCGAATCTAAGAGTCGGGGCTGAAGCCACCATCATCTTAGATCGGGGATGCAACTGTAGACATATGTTTCGTCCTTATTAGGACTCCTCAGTACAGTATAGCCAAGCCTAAGATGTCAAGACTTGGATCCCAAGAGTGTATAAACTCATTACGATAAAAGGTGCGCTACAGCAAAAATTACAGACAACACCATCTATCAGGCACAAAGCCGATTTCACGGCTGACAAGATAAAGAAGAAATCACATGAATAAAAATTTCACACAAAAACTGTGAAATATGTGAGGTGCTTGTGCTATGGAACATTCAAAAAATGAATAATTCTAAAAAAGAATTGTTTTCCATAGAAAATTCGAATCTAAGAGTCGGGGCTGAAGCCACCATCATCTTAGATCGGGGATGCAACTGTAGACATATGTTTCGTCCTTATTAGGACTCCTCAGTACAGTATAGCCAAGCCTAAGATGTCAAGACTTGGATCCCAAGAGTGTATAAACTCATTACGATAAAAGGTGCGCTACAGCAAAAACTACAGACAACACCATCTATCAGGCACAAAGCCGATTTCACGGCTGACAAGATAAAGAAGAAATCACATAAATAAAAATTTCACACAAAAACTGTGAAATATGTGAGGTGCTTGTGCTATGGAACATTCAAAAAATGAATAATTCCAATAAAGAATTGTTTTCCATAGAAAATTCGAATCTAAGAGTCGGGGCTGAAGCCACCATCATCTTAGATCGGGGATGCAACTGTAGACATATGTTTCGTCCTTATTAGGACTCCTCAGTACAGTATAGCCAAGCCTAAGATGTCAAGACTTGGATCCCAAGAGTGTATAAACTCATTACGATAAAAGGTGCGCTACAGCAAAAACTACAGACAACACCATCTATCAGGCACAAAGCCGATTTCACGGCTGACAAGATAAAGAAGAAATCACATAAATAAAAATTTCACACAAAAACTGTGAAATATGTGAGGTGCTTGTGCTATGGAACATTCAAAAAATGAATAATTCTAAAAAAAAATTGTTTTCCATAGAAAATTCGAATCTAAGAGTCGGGGCTGAAGCCACCATCATCTTTGATTGAACTATATCTATACTGAATTTGCATACTCAAGAGTACTAAAAACAAGGATAAAAATAAACTGAAGTATATACTTTTGGATTAAGGATACCGTATATTTAAGTTTGGATTCTCAATATGTGAACATAAACAATGTACATAAATCAAGAAAATAATTATAAAAACTACATAAAATGTATACTCACTTTAAATATACGATTATATCTATTAAATTAGTACAAACTCATACTAACCTCAATTATATTGTATATTTGAATATAGTAAATAGTTATTTAATTTTAGTATACTATTCATTTGTTTCTTGGGTCTGTTTACTTATGTCCCTATAATGATGAGCAACGTGTCAAAACACGCATAGCAGAAGCCATAGACGCCAAGTGAACGTGTCAGTGTTGGTAAGTTTGTGATTCAGTTGCGGATATTTACATTTAGTTAGCGGATCGAGATCGATTTTATAATTGTGGAAATTATTTCTGTAGTGAAAAATAGATAGATTGTGAAGTGCGCAATGAATGAGTATGTAGTCAGTATTTTAACACAGTGGGGCTGTGAAGATTTAATAGAAAAATTTAAAGGTAACGAGATATATGTTTCCATTAGAATATATTTTTTCTCAAAGAGTGTGAAAATGAGTTTCATAAATATACCTTCGCATTTTTTAATTGAAAGATTTAGATAATTCAGCATCTTTTCAAATAAATTTCATAGAACAATATATTTTGTAAAGTTAGATTATGTTAGCTCAGAGTATTACCTAACTGTTCCAGATAATATTCCAGTAAAGTTCGCAAACATACTAATTCAATCCATACATTAATTATAGATGAATGTATCGATCAAGAGACATTTGATCTTTTGGAAGAAAGTGTCGTAAAGGAATTGATTCCAAAAATTGGACCAAGACTAAAATTCTTGCAGAAATTCCGAAAATATAATAGGGATAAGGTATATCGAGGGTTTTTATGAAATTATGAGAACTTAAGACCTTTTTTCACCAGGATGAAGAATTAAATAAAGAAAGTATTAATTCTTTCACACCGCCCTCATCCTCTACTCCAAGTTTGAGTGGTGCTGATGCGGACGAAATAGAAAATTTCCGTCAATTCTGCATCAACAATGAAATAAGTCCTCAAGAGAGGCAACAAAATACTTCTAGCCAGGTATGCGATGAGAATAATATTGTCTTTCTAGATACAATCAATTCCTTGCCAGAAGCTTCGACATCAGCTGCAATTCCAACGCTGCAAATATTAACATTCGATTCTCCTAGTGTTTTTCCTAATGTGAGCATGTTTCACTGCTTTCATTTACAATTTATTTGAACTGATAGATATTAAATATTTTGTAGGGGCTTGAAGAGTTTCTTAAGACAACGATAGAGGGAAAGCAATTATTGACTAAAAAAAATGAGACTTTGCAACATACTGAAAGACAAAAGTTAACATCGATTACTATTGATTATTTATATAACAGATCTGGAGACGGGAGGTTTGATATCAATTTTTATTCACTTTTTTTTTACCGTTCACATTGTTAATAATAATGCTTCATAACTGTGGTGGCTTCAAATAAGTATGGTCAGTGAATCAGTGACAATATTTTGGCATGCATGTCAACATTTGGATGATTGATATATCTATTTTAATATTATCAAAAGTATGTCCTGCAGGATATTTATTGGATCTTATTATTACATTGTTTTTCCCGCGTTTAGCTGTTTCCAATTATACAGAGTATATAAAAAGTCTCACATTTTTTGCTCTTTCCAAAAAGCTTATATTATTTAACAATTATCTATCATAAATAGTAATGTTAGGTATTTGATAACGTCAAATAAAAATATTTTCAGACTCATTTGTCATGGTCATTTGATAAACTATCTCAGTATTTCTTGGTTCACATTTTTGTGGTTTCCAGAATTCCGACATCGTCGTTCACAAAATTGGCTACAGAAATTTGCAAGATATTTCAGAAAGAAACACCTTTCACATATTTCATCCCATATAAAAAGAAAACTGTTGAATCACCAAAATTGCTAGCTCGAGGAAAATTATGGTCGCGATATCTGAATTTGAAATGTAAGACCAAAATTCCTGAAACTGAAGAAAAACACACAATTGAAATAAGAGAAGGTAATATATATAAAAACTTCAATATCATGCTGAAATTAATATTATGAATGTATATATGCATCCAGAATATCTTGGAGTCCAAGATACTGCAGAAAATTTGGACGGAACGATAAATTTTCTGAAACATAACATTGGGCCTTTCGAGAAAATTGAAGAGGCGTTTAAGCAAACTTACCATGAACGAATAAAAATTTTAAGCAAATCAGAGCCTCATGAATATATGAAATTGTTCTCTGCTCTCAAACAAGCGAATGGATATTTATTGGTAAGCATGTTTTCTTTAATTTGATACATTAAAGATTAAAAAATTTGATTTCAGTTCCAGAATGATTTTAAGATCAAATATCCATTAAAATCTGATAACTTGTATGTCAAATGGCCAAAAGTTTCTACCGCTATAATCAAAATAGCAACGAAAAGAAATATAATTGATGAAGAAACTATATCAGGTTTGCTCTTAAATAAAACTTATTCCATTCCTATTCCGAAATGTGTTGGTATATGTCACATATTTTCAGGTATTTTGAATACCGAAAATCATGCAATATCCATTTTACCAGTATTATTTCCTGTTGTTACCATGAAAAGTAAGAAGAGTAGCAAGAAAATACGGTTGTCCAAGCTGGAAATGCAAGAGAGTTTCATTTTTATCATAAATGTGAGTTGAAACTATAATTTCATGATACTAGTACTTCAACATACAACTTCACTTTTAGAATCCGTCCGAATATATAACTAAAATAGAGGAAAGAAGAGAAAAAAACCGGGAAATTGGTCTAACTGTTCAACCTTTTATAGTAATTGTGGGTAGCATCCATAATTTTGAAGCGTGTTATGTTTCCATCGACGATGTACTATACAAAGTAGATTCACCCATGTCAGCACTAGATACTTGTTTCAAAGTATTTTTTTCTCTGAATACGGATTATCCACCCGAAAGCAAACAACTTTGGATGTTCTTGCAGAGATCAATTTATAGTATAGAAACTCCACACGATATAATATATCCATCTACATCCACCTTGGACAATGATATTGCAGAGTATTTAAGAAATTAGTAAGTTATTTCTACATGTGTAATGGTCAATTTTTCTAGGCATTTTTTTAGGGCCTAATATAGACATAAAAATGCCAGTTTGCTATATCTGTGATAAGATAACAAATACTTATAAAACTTTATTCAAACATTTCCGAAAAGAACACAATTTGAAAGAAAATAATGTATACAAATGTAATGAAACATTCTGTAAGAGAAAATTCTCTAAATTGAATTCTTTTCGAAAACATGTTAAAACTCATATATGTTACAATAAAAGTATAGCAAAATCAGGTGAATCCTCTCAAGCCACAAATATAAATATTGATTCAGACTCAAATGTTAATAAGACGGAGCATATCAATTTAAAGCCAAATTATCTAGAAACATTCAAAAATGTGTGGAATAAGCAATTAATCAATATTCTTTGCTCACTTTATGGTAAAAACGTTTATCCAAGAAAATTAGTGCAAAATATAATGGACGAATTCCAAATTTTGATAAACGATCCGATCAAAGTATTATTGGAGTATGTGAAAAGTTTGCAAACGATCAATAACAATGATTCAGAGTTATTGCAAGAAATGTTAATATTATTTAATAGTTCTTTCCAAAATTTGAATAGTGAACATCTTCGATTCAAGTATTTGAGAGAATGTGGCTATTTGATATTACCTATTCAGTATATAATTGGCCAAAACATGAAAGCATGCAATGATATCATTCTTAATGCACCTATTGCAGCTCATTATGTCCCGATAAGATACATGTTGAAAACATTTTTTGAGCTACCAAACGTATTTAAATTCACTTTCGAGAATTTCCAGGAACTGAAAAGAAATAGTGATTCATTTACTAATATAGTTCAAAGCGATTTATTGAAACGTTAAACAATTAATAGACAAAATGATTTAATATTTCCCATCATAATGTATTATGATGATATTGAAATTGGAAATGCTTTGGGATCTCATGCTTCTCGTCATAAATTAGGAGCAACATATATATCAATTCCAGTGATTCCTTACGAGTATCAGTCACAGTTGGAAAATATTTTTGTTGTGAATCTATTCCATGCAACTGCTACAAAAAATATAGATGAAGCTATTTTATTTTCAAAATTAATAGAAGAATTTCTTTTTTTAGAAATTGAAGGAATCGATGTTACTTTACCTGGAGAAAGTATAAAAATATATTTTATGATTGCTCTAATAATTGGAGATAATCTTGGACTCCATACAGTTCTGGGATATACTGAGAGTTTTTCTAGTAATCATTATTGTAGATTTTGTAAAGTTAGTAGAACAGAAGCACAAACTATGACTCATTTGAATTAAAAAATTGAAATGAGAACTCATCAAAATTATGAAAGTGACTTGAATATGAACGATGTTAGCAAAACCGGCATTAAAGACATTTGTGTTTTTAATCAGCTTCCTTCTTTCCATGTTATTGATAATATTACTGTTGACATCATGCATGATTTATTGGAAGGAATTGTTAGTTATGAATTAGCTTTGATTCTAACACAACTTATAAGTAAAAGTAAATATTTTCCTCTGGACTATTTGAATCAAAGATTACGTTTTTTCAATTTTGGACCATACAATACAAACAGACCACCGGCTGTTACTAAAGAAAGTTTGAAAAATGAGAGCTTACGAATGTCTGCTTCCGAAATTTTGATATTCGTTGGGTTTTTACCTTTAATGTGTGCACAGTATGTACCGGAGACTGACGAATACTGGTCTTTGTTAATATTATTGAAAGAAATTCTTTCCATAACTATGCACGATTCAGTTCACAAAAGTTTGATTAAATATCTCGAATTATTAGTAAGTGAACATCATACTTTGTTTTTGAAACTATTCGAAAAATCTCTGAAGCCTAAACATCACTTCTTATTACATTATCCATTTGTAATGGAACATGTGGGGCCACTTATTTCAATATGGTGCATGCGTTTTGAGGCAAAACATAAAAGTTTGAAGCAATCAGCTAATGTGGTTAATTCGAGAGGTAATATAACTAAGACTCTGACTATTAAACAACAACTACAGTTTTGTAACAGACTTATGACTCAAAAAGGATTTAACGATAATTTAAAAATAGGAATATGTTTGAAAGTCGAGCAAATAAAAAATTATTTCATCTCACTGAATCAAAATACTTTTCAGTCATTGCCAGCTACATTTTTAGAGAATATTTTTGTAACAAACTGGATTGAAATACATGGAACAATGTACAAAATAAACTATATCGTACAAGTTGAAAACGATGAAGACATGCCACAATATGGCCTAATCGAAAATATTATTCTAGATGTTAATGATGAAATAGTATTTTTACTCAAAAACCTCAAAACTATTGGTTTGAATCAACATTTATATTCTTTCATCGTGGAAAAAACTGAACAATATTGTTTTTCAAGTTACATAAATCTATGCTCCAAAATTCCATTACCTCTTTTATTTTTCAATGGCATTTATTGTATACCTATATTGTAATTAGTTATTTTCAAGCCTAATGCAAATGTGATCACTATTCTACCATTTTTCAACTCTTGAGAAACTTATTTTTTGTTTGTATAGAGCTGCAGGATAATGCACAATATGTATAATACAAATTATTTTATGTATCCATTATTTTATATGTAAATAAACTATGTTATTTCCAAATAATATGTGTTCTTATTTTGAATATATATATAAATATATTCCACTGGACTAAGTATTTGCTTCACTGTTTTTTAGTATCATATATACTAAATTCAAGTATAAGTATGTATTTTAATCAAGTAACATGATTACTCCCAGTGATAATACCAGTAATTCAATTTTAGTTGGAAGATTTCTTGAAATAAAGAGCTATATGTTTCTGATTTAAGTAGGAATGTATATTTTGACCAAATAAGTTGATAATTGGAATAAAAATACGGATTATTCAATCCAAGTTGAAAAAATTATTCAAATATAGTATACTATACTATTGACTTGAATATAGAATGGTCAGATTTTAAATGTACTTGTTATCTATTTTGAGTATACTTTATGAGTATATAAATGAAGTGAATTTAGGTAAAATATCTCTTTGTCACTTTTTTCAATAGAATTTATGTTTGGATTGAACAAATATTTGCTTAAAGCAAATATCCATTTTTCTCCGTGTATGAAGATTGAAATAAGTCAAAATTACCACATCCTGAGCAAGTTCAAAGTATCGCAAATCACATGAATCTATCCAATACAACATAATACGCATGAATTTGTCCTCAAATGCACAAGAGTTTGCGTTTCCAGCGAGTTATCAGCATTTTTTCTGAGTCTCGTTGAGAAATTTTTGATTCTGTAAGTCTGCTCAGAAGCAAGATTTTGCTACAAAAATGCCTACTATGGCAGAATCAAGCACCAAATACATAATATTTTGTGTTTTTAGAGTGCTATTTGCAGTTTTTCAAACTTTGGAATAAGTCAAAATCACGCATATCCGCGAAGATTTTCACAATCACAAAGTTCATATTCCTATCCAGGACCTTATGATCGTATCTCGTGTTTTCAGAGCGCTATCTGCAGTTATATGAAGTTTGGAATAAGTCAAAATTACCACATTCTGAGCAGTTTCAAAGAATCGCAAATCACATAAATCTATCCAATACAACATAATACGCATGAATCCGTCCTCAAATGCACAAAATTCTGCGTTCCCTGCGAGTTATCAGCGTTTTCCCTGCGTCTTGTTGAGAAATTTTTGATTCTGTAAATCTGCTCATAAGCAAGATTTTGCATCAAAAATGCGTTATATGGCAGACTCCAGCACCAAATACATCATATTTCGTGTTTTTAGAGTGCTATTTGCAGTTTTACAAACTTTGAAATAAAACAAAATCACGCTCTTCCGCGCAAATTTTCACAATCAAAAAGTTCATATTCCTATCCAGGACCTCATAATATGTATAAATCCATCGACAAAAACATCGTATCTTGTGTTTTCAGAGCGCTATCTGCAGTTATATGAATTTTGAAATAAGTCAAAATTACCACATTCTGCGCAGTTTCAAAGTATCGCAGATCACATAAATCTATCCAAAACAACATAATACGCATAAAATTGTCCTCAAATGCACAAAATTCTGCGTTTTCAGCAAGATTTAGCTCCAAAAATGCGTTATATGGCAGAAGCTAGCACCAAATACATCATATTTCGTGTTTTTAGAGTGCTATTTGCAGTTTTACAAACTCTGAAATAAAACAAAATCACGCTTTTCCGCGCAGATTTTCACAATCAAAAAGTTCATATTCCTATCCAGGACCTCATTATATGTATGAATTTATCGACAAAAACATCGTATCTTGTGTTTTCAGGGCGCTATCTGCAGTTATATGAAGTTGAATAAGTCAAAATTACCACATTCTGAGCAGTTTCAAAGTATCGCAAATCACATAAATTTATTCAATACAACATAATACGCATGAATTCGTCCTCAAATGCACAAAATTTTGCGTTTCCAGCGAGTTATCAGCGTTTTTTCTGAGTCTCGTTGAGGAATTTTTGATTCTGTAAATCTGCTCCGAAAGAAGATTTTGCTCAAAAGATACGTTATATGGCAGAATCTAGCACCAAATACATCATATTTCGTGTTTTTAGAGTGCTATTTTCAGTTTCACAAACTTTGGAATAAGTCAAAATCACGCTTTTGTGCGCAGATTTTCACAATCAAAAAGTTCATATTCCTATCCAAGACCTCATAATATGTAGCAATCTATCAACAAAAGCATCGTAACTAGTGTTCTTGGAGCGCTATCTGCAGTTATATGAAGTTTGAAATAAGTCAAAATTACCACATTCTGAGCAGTTTCAAAATATCGCAAATCACATGAATCTATCCAATACTACACAATACGCACGAATCCGTTCTCAAATGCTCAAAATTTTGCGTTTCCAGCGAGTTATCAGCGTTTCTTCTGAGTCATGTTGAGAAATTTTAAATTCTGTAAATCTGCTCAAAAGCAAGATTTCGCTTCAAAAATGCGTTATATGGCAGAATGTAGCACCAAATACATCATATTTCGTGTTTTTAGAGTGCTATTTGCAGTTTTAAAACCTTGGAATAAGTCGAAATCACGCTTTTCCGCGCAGATTTTCACAATCAAAAAGTTCATATTCCCATCCAGGACCTCATAATATGTATGAATCTATCGACAAAAACATCGTATCTCATGTTTTCAGAGCGCTATCCGCAGTTATATGAAGTTTGAAATAAGTCAAAATTACCACATTCTGAGCAGTTTCAAAGTATCGCAAATCACATAAATCTATCCAATACAACATAATACGCATGAATCCATTCTCAAATGCACCAGATTTTGCGTTTCCAGCGAGTTATCAGTGTTTTTCCTGAGCCTCGTTGAGAAATTTTTGTTTCTGTAAATCTGCTCAGAAGCAAGATCTTGCTTCTAAAATGCGTTATATGGCAGAATCTAGCACCAAATACATCATATTTCGTGTTTTTAGAATGCTATTTGCAGTTTTACAAACTTTGAAATAAGTCGAAATCACGCTCTTCCGCGCAGATTTTCACAATCAAAAAGTTCATATTTCCATCCAGGACCTCATAATATTTATAAATCTGTCAACAGAAACATCGTATTTCGTGTTTTCAGAGCGCTATCTGCACTTATATGAAGTTTGAAATAAGTCAAAATTACCACATTCTGAGCAGTTTCAAAGTATCGCAAATCACATAAATCTATCCAATACAACATAATACGCATTATTCCGTCCTCAAATGCACAAAATTCCGCGTTTCCAGCGAGTTATAAGCGTTTTTTCTGAGTCTCGTTGAGAGATTTTTGATTCTGTTAATCTGCTCAGAAGCAAGATTTCGCCCAAAAAATGCGTTATATGACAGAATCTAGCACCATATACATCATACTTAAAGTTTTCAGATTGCTATTTGCAGTTTTACAAACTCTGGAATAAGTCGAAATCACGCTTCTCCGCGCAGATTTTCTCAATCAAAAAGTTCCTATTCCTATCCAGGACTTCATAATATGTATAAATCTTCCCGTAGAGTTTCGTCGCCACCTTGGATTACTCCCTAGATCAGATTAGATATTAAAAATAAGAATCACTTTTTCAAAATGTTAAAAAAATTTCCTCATTCAAATTATTATCATAATCAGTTCAAGCAGCTGAGAGCTAGAATTAAGAAAGAAATAAGACAGTCATATGATAACTATGTTCATTGCTGTGAAACTTCAATCAATAATGATATAAAACAATTTTGGGACTACATAAATTCAAAAAAAAAAATTAGTTCATATCCTTCAACTATGTATTACTCAGATGAAATCTTAACCGATTCTCAAACGATAGCTGATTGTTTTGCTAAACATTTTGATTCTGTTTACAAGCCTTTTTCTCCTTCTGCTCCTATAATATCTTCTTTATCATTTTCTTCAGACTATATTGCACTTACTAGTATCACACGTGATGAAATCCGAAGTTCTATCAAAAATCTTAAATCTGACCTCTGTTGTGGCCCTGACAATGTTCCGAATATAATTATTAAGGATTGTGCCTATCCACTTTCACTAGCTCTTCAGCATATTTTCAATTTGTCACTCTCTACAAATTCTTTCCCTGAGATTTGGAAAAAAACTAATATCACACCAATATTCAAATCAGGTGATCGTGCATGCATCGTGAATTATAGGCCGATTGCCGTACTAAGCAATTTTAGTGAAATATTTGAAAAAATTATATATTCCTATCTTTATAATAACATCAGGTCCAAACTATCTGTTTTTCAGCACGGTTTTATTCGGAATAGATCTACAACCACTAATCTCTGCTATTTTACACATGTTGTCTCTACTGCTGTTGATAATAATAGCCAAGTAGATACAATTTACACAGATTTCTCCAAGGCCTTTGATGCAGTCGACCACAGTATCTTGTTATCTAAGCTTTCCATGTTTTCTATTCCCCCTTCCCTTGTTACTCTTCTTAAATCTTATTTATATCGTAGGTCCCAGTCTGTCAAATTTCTTGGTTGTAAATCTTTAATTTTTTCACCCACGTCTGGAGTTCCACAAGGCTCCAATCTGGGTCCTCTACTTTTTCTGATTTTTATCAATGATATAACTGAAATTATCACCTGTGAAAAACTCTTGTTCGCAGATGATCTGAAGATATTCAGTACCATTAATTGTTTGACTGATTGTGAATTATTACAATCGGAGCTAGACAGAACTAGTTTGTGGTGTAATTTAAATAAACTCTCTCTCAATATTTCAAAATGTAAGGTTATGACCTTCACAAGAAAGAAAACTCCAATATCTCACACTTACAGTATTGCTGACTTTGAACTTACGCGCTCTACATCCACTTGTGACTTAGGAGTAACTTTTGATCCGACATTTTCATTTATTCCTCATGTAGTCACACTTTGTTCATCGGCATACAAAACTTTGGGTTTTATAATACGCAATACTAGAAATTTCACTGATATCCATACTCTTTTTACACTTTATTACACCCTTATTCGTTCTAAATTAGATTACTGCTGTATTATCTGGAACCCATTTTATTCAGTTCATTCCAACACCATTGAGTCAATTCAGAAAAAATTCTTGAAATTTATTTACTTCAAGATAATGCGCTTGTCCCCAGATTATTGTGTATCTTATGACATTTTATTATATATATTTAATTTCAAATCCCTGTATGACCGTCGTAAAATGATTTCAATCAAATACTTACACAAATTAGAACATTCAATAATGGACGATCCTATCTGTTTGTCTTTAATTCCTCATATTAACACTCGCTTCTATATTCTATTTTACTCACCTACTCCGAGAACTAATGCTTTATTCTTTTCACCAATTTATAGAATCTGCAATCTTTATAATAATGAGTTCTCTCAAATTGATATTTTCAGTATTTCCATAAGTAAACTAAATAGTCAATTGAATAATTTCTGACTAATCCCTCTCTTCTTTGTTCTGGTATGGTGGTAATAATTTGAAATACTGTTTCCGTAGTTTATATTTATTTTTAAATTTACATTATTATATATCAACATTACTTATATTTTGTATGCTGCACTCTGATAACTATTGTTTAATTGTTATATGTTGTGTGCCTGTCCTTTACTTGGGTTTACCTGTTGGGCAGTGAATCGAAATAAATAAATAAATAAATCTATCAACAAAAACATCGTATCCTGTGTTTCCAGGGCGCTATCTGCAGTTATATGAAGTTTGAAATAAATCAAAATTACCACATTCTGAGCAGTTTCAAAGTATCGCAAATCACATGAATCTATCCAATATAACATAATACGCATGAATCCGTTCTCAAATGCACAAAATTTTGCGTTGCCAGCAAGTTATCAGCGTTTTTTCTGACTCTCGTTGAGAAATTTCCGATGCTTTAATCTGCTCAGAAGCAAGATTTTGCTACAAAAATGCGTAATATGGCAGAATCAAGCACCAAATACATCATATTTCGTGTTTTTAGAGTGCTATTTGCAGTTTTTCAAACAATCAAGAAGTTCAAATTCCTATCCAGGACCTCGTAATATGCATGAATCTATCGACGAGAACATCGTTACTCGTGTTTTCAGAGCGCTATGTGCAGTTATATGAAGTTTGAAATAAGTCTAAATTACCACATTCTGAGCAGTTTCAAAGTATCGCAAATCACATAAATCTATTCAATACAACATGATACGCATGAAACCGTCCTCAAATGCACAAAATTTTGCGTTTCCAGCGAGTTATCAGCGTTTATCCTGAGTCTCGTTGAGAAATTTTTGATTCTGTAAATCTGTTCAGAAGCAAGATTTTGCTTCAAAAATGAGTTATATAGCAAAATCTGGCACCAAATACATCATATTTCGTGTTTCTAGAGTGCTATTTGCAGTTCTACAAACTTTGGAATGAGTCGAAATCACGCTTTTCCGCGCAGATTTTCACAATCCAAAAGTTCAAATTCCTATCCAGGACCTCATAATTTGTATGAATCTATCGACAAAAACATCGCATCCTGTGTTTTCTGAGCGCTATCTGTTGTTATATGAAGATTGAAATAAGTCAAAATTACCACATTCTGTGCAGTTTCAAAGTATCGCAAATCACATAAATCTATTCAATACAACATGATACACATGAAACCGTCCTCAAATTCACAAAATTTTGCGTTTCCAGCGAGTTATCAGCGTTTATCCTGAGTCTCGTTGAGAAATTTTTGATTCTGTAAATCTGCTCAGAAGCAAGATTTTGCTTCAAGAATGCGTTATATAGCAAAATCTGGCACCAAATACATCATATTTCGTGTTTTTAGAGTGCTATTTGCAGTTCTACAAACTTTGGAATGAGTCGGAATCACGCTTTTCCGCGCAGATTTCTACAATCAAAAAGTTCATATTCCTATCCAAGACCTCATAATATGTATGAATCCATCGACATAAACATCGTATCTTGTGTTTTCTGAGCGCTATCTGCAGTTATATGAAGTTTATAATAAGTCAAAATTACCACATTCTGAGCAGTTTTAAAGTATCGCAAATCATATAAATCTATCCAATACAACATAATACGCATGAATCCGTCCTCAAATGCAGGAAATTTTGCGTTTCCAGCAAATTATCAGCGGTTCTTCTGAGTCTCGTTGAGAAATTTTTGATTCTGTAAATCTGCTCAGAAGCAAGATTTTGCTTCAAAAAAGCGTTATATAGCAGAATTAAACACCATATACATCATATTTCGTGTTTTTAGAGTGCTATTTGCAGTTTTACAAACTTTAGAACAAGTCGAGATCACGCTTTTTCGCGCAAATTTTCACAATCAAAAAGTTCATATTCCTATCCAAGACCTCATATTATGTATGAATCCATCGACAAAAACATCGTATCTCGTGTCTTCAGAGCGTTATCTGCAGTTATATGAAGTTTGGAATGAGTCAAAATTACCACATTCTGAGCAGTTTCAAAGTATCGCAAATCACATAAATCTATCCTATACAACTAATACGCATGAATCCGTCCTCAAATGCACAAAATTTCGCGTTTCCAGCAAATTATCAGCGGTTTTTCTGAGTCTCGTTGAGAGATTTTTGATTCTGTAAATCTGCTCAGAAGCAAGATTTTGCCTCAAAAATATGTTATAAGGCAGAATCTAGCATCGAATACATCATATTTCCTGTTTTTAGAGTGCTATTTCCAGTTTTACAAACTTTGGAATAAGTCGAGATCACGCTTTCCCGTGCAGATTTTCACAATCAAAAAGTTCATATCCCTATTCAGGACCTCATAATATGTATGAATCTATCGACAAAAACATCGTATCTCGTGATTTCAGAGCGCTATCTGCGGTTATATGAAGTTTGAAATAAGTCAGAATTACCACATTCTGAGCAGTTTCAAAGTATCGCAAATCACATAAATCTGTCAAATACAACATAATACGCATGAATCCGTCCTCAAATGCACAAAATTTTGCGTTTCCAGCGAGTTATCAGCGTTTTTCTCGAGTCTCGTTGAGAAATTTTTGATTCTGTAAATCTGCTCAGAAGCACGATTTTGTTTCAAAAATGCGTAATATGGCATAATCTAGCACCAAATACATCATATTTCGTGTTCTTAGAGTGCTATTTGCAGTTTTACAAACTTTGGAATAGGTCGAGATCACGCTTTTCCGCGCAGATTTAACAATCAAAGAGTTCATATTCCTATCCAGGACCTCATAATATGTATGAATCCATCGACAAAAACATCGTCTCTCGTGTTTTCAGAGCGCTATCTGCAGTTATATGAAGTTTGGAATAAGTCAAAATTACCACATTCTAAGCAGTTTCAAAGTATCGCAAATCACATGAATCTATCCAATACAACATGATACGCATGGATCCGTCCTCAAATGCAAAAATTTTTGCGTTTCCAGCGAGTTATTAGCGTTTTTTCTGTCTCGTTGAGAGATTTTTGATTCTGTAAATCAGCTCAGAAGCAAGATTCTGCTCCAAAAATGCTTTATATGGCAGAATCTAGCATCAAATACATCATATTTCAAATTTTTAGAGTGCTATTTGCAGTTTTACAAACTTTAGAATAAGTCGGAATCACGCTTTCCCGCGTAGATTCTCTCTATCAAAGAGATCATATTTCTATCAAGGACCTCATAATATGTATGAATCTATCGACAAAAACAACGTATCCCGTGATTTCAGAGCGCTATCTGCAGTTATATGAAGTTTGAAATAGGTCAAAATTACCACATTCTGAGCAATTCCAAAGTATCGCAAATCACATAAATCTATCCAATACAACATATAACGCATGAATCCGTCCTCAAATGCACAAAATTTTGCGTTTCCAGCGAGTTATCAGCTTTTTTTCTGAGTCTCGTTGAGAAATCTTTGGTTCTGTTAATCTGCTCACAAGCAAGATATTGCTTCAAAAATGCGTTATATGGCAGAACCTAGCATCAAATACATCATATTTCGTGTTTGAAGAGTGCTATTCGCAGTTTTACAAACTTTGGGATAAGTCGAGATCACGCTTCTCCGCGCAGATTTTCACTATCAAAAAGATGATATTCCCATCCAGGAGCTCATAATATATATGAATCTATCGACAGAAAAATCATATCTTGCGTAATCTGAGCGCTATCTGCAGTTATACGAAATTTGAAATAAGTCAAAATTACCCCATTCTGAGCAGTTTCAAAGTATCGCAAATCACATAAATCTTTCCAATACAACATAATAGGCATGAATCCGTTCTCTAATGCAAAGAAATAAGTCGATATTACCACATTCTGAGCAGTTTCAAAGTATCGCAAATCACATAAATCTATCCAATACAACAAAATACGCATGAATCTGTCCTCAAAGCACAAAATTTTGCGTTTCCAGCGGGTTATCAGCGTCTTTTCTGAGTCTCGTTGAGAAATTTTTGATTCTGTAAATCTGCCCAAAAGCAAGATTTTGCTTCAAAAATGCGTTTTATGTCAGAACATAGCATCAAATACATCATATTTTGTGTTTGTAGAGTGCTATTTGCAGTTTTACAAACTCTGGAATAAGTCGAGATCACGCTTTTCCGCGCCGATTTCCACAATCAAAAAGTTAATATTCCCATCCAGAACCTCATAATATGTTTAAATCTATCAACAAAAACATCGTATCTCGTGTTTTCAGAGCGCTATCTGCAGTTATATGAAGTTTTAAATAAGTCAGAATTACCACATTCTGAGCAGTTTCGAAGTATCGCAAATAACATAAATCTATCCAATACAACATAATACGCTTGAATCCGTTCTCAAATGCACACAATTCTGCGTTTTTAGCGAGTTATCAGCGTTTTTTCTGAGACTCGTTGAGAAATTTTTGATTCTGTAAATCTGCTCAGATGCAAGATTTTGCTTCAAAAATGCTTTATATGGCAGAATCTAGCACATAATACATCATATTTCGTGTTTTCAGAGTGCTATTTGCAGTTTTACAAACTTTGGAATAAGTCGAGATCACGCTTTTCCGCGCCGATTTTCACAATCAAAAAGTTAATATTTCTATCCAGGACCTCACAACATGTATAAATCTATCGACAAAAACATCGTATCTCGTGTTTTCAGAGCGCTATCTGCAGTTATATGAAGTTTGAAATAAGTCAAAATTACCACATTCTGAGCAGTTTCAAAGTATCGCAGATCACATAAATCTATCTAATACAACATAATACGCATGAATCCGTCCTCAAATGCACAGAATTTAGCGTTTTCAGCGAGTTATCAGCGTTTTTTCTGAGACTCGTTGAGAAATTTTTGATTCTGTAAATCTGCTCTGAAGCAAGATTTTGCTTCAAAAATGCGTTATATGGCAGAATCTAGCACCAAATACATCATATTTCGTGTTTTCAGAGTGCTATTTGCAGTTTTACAAACTTTGGAGTAAGTCGAAATCACTCTTTTCCGCGCAGATTTTCACTATCAAAAAGTTGATATTCCCATCCAGGACCTCATAATATGTATGAATCTATCGACAAAAACATCGTATCTCGTGTTTCCAGAGCGCTATCTGCAGTTATATGAAGTTTGAAATGAGTCAAAATTACCACATTCTGAGCAGTTTCAAAGTATCACAAATCACATAAATCTATCTAATACAAACTAATACGCATGAATCCGTCCTCAAATGCAGGAAATTTTGCGTTTCCAGCAAATTATCATCGGTTCTGCTGAGTCTCGTTGAGAAATTTTTGATTCTGTAAATCTGCTCAGAAGCAAGATTTTGCTTCAAAAATGCGTTATATAGCAGAATTTAACACCATATACATCATATTTCGTGTTTTTAGAGTGCTATTTGCAGTTTTACAAACTTTGGAACAAGTCGAGATCACGCTTTTTCGCGCAAATTTTCACAATCAAAAAGTTCATATTCCTATCCAAGACCTCATAATATGTATGAATCCATCAGTAGATAAGCAGGGGGGCTACGGGCTCATATTTCAAAATGGCCGCCATCACCGCACTTTTGCTGTTCGGCTAGTCGGCAATCGCGATGGCTCTCGCGGACAACGAGACCGTCAGATCACCGGGCTTTTGCCGCCGCCGCCGCCGCCTCACCTTGGCTCCGCCGCCGCCGCCGTGTGCCATGACCCCAGGGTGCATTCAACCCTGACCCAGCGATGGGGTGCATAATTAACATGTGGTCATATGCGGGTGCGATCAATATTTTGCAGATCTTGAAGTTAAATTTTATTCTTGATCCTCTTTGCCGCTGAGCATACTATACCTGAAGCTGCGGCTGTAGGTCACACGTACCGCTGCTCGGCTAGCCCGTCACCGCAGCCACGATAAAATTTCAAGACGGTAGTGTGTGTTTGAACATACTATACCTAGCGCTAGTCTATTCACAATGGTGTTCAACTTAGGATATTTGAAATGGGATAAATAATACAAACAATATGATTCAATGCATTTATTTTCAGTATTTACAAGTTATACTTATGAACTAAAAGTGTAGCCATGGGGGTATGTCTCAGGAAAAATGTAATTTACTATTCGTTTATCGTCAAAAGAACTTAAAGCTAATTTATTCTGTTTTATGGTATATACATTATGTTTTTGGGATCTAATTAATATTTGTGGTTTGACAATTGATGCGTTATTAAATAAGCTGTTGCAATAATCGTCATATGAGATGGACCGCATGGTAGCTTTTGCAACACCTTTGGCTTTCATACATTCTTTGGTTGAAGTTTTGTATGCATACATTTTGGCTCGCAATCCGATGAAGTGCGTCATAATGATACCGTTGTTCTCATCTTTCATCAGTCCTGGAACTTTCTTGTTTGCTAAAGGTATATCAAAAATATTATTGGGTAAATAATCTGAGGTATCAAATTTGTGTATGTCCTGTTTGATAATTTTGTAGATATTAGTATTTCGGAAATAGTAAATAAGACTGTCGGTGTCAGTATAGCAGAGTTCTGCTTTTGAACCTAAATTCTGTTTAATATAATTATAATGAAAATATATGTTTTTGAAATGTCCAACACACAGAATCCAACGTAAATAGGTTTAGTGAAGACAATAGCTTTTTGACTCATTTCTATCAATATAATGTCTTTGTCTAGTACTGTGCAACTGTGAAAATTTGGTTTAGCAATCAACGCTTTCGCACCGTACCGACCATGCCATTTAGTTACCAATCTCACGTCTTTATGCTGTCTGAGGTTTTCCATTGTTTTACCAAATATTGCGTTGTTCAATAATTTGAAATAATTTTTCTGAAACTCATTATTCGATTTCTTCCTCAAGTCTGTATTTAAATCGGGACAAGTTCATACATGCATGACAACCCTTGCGCACGTGTTCAACCCGCATTCTTCAAGCTGTATCATAAATGATGAGTCATATGACCGTGCTAAATAAATTTGCATCCTAAACCACATGGCTTTGCATTGCAAAACGATTGAGTCACGCATCCTAACTGATATGTTCACGCACGCATGGATTTTGCTATACTTAACACTTGACCATATGTCACAACTCTGAATTTTAATGTACATATTAGCATTCACATATGTTTACAAGGGCAATTATAAATTAAACTCTGAGCTTTGTAAAAATATTTATTCTCAGAAGCAAATACAATTTTTTGAAATAAAGCTTACATACTAGTAGATTATAACTTACATACTACTGATAATATTTGTTAATGGATTATAACTTATTAATTTATCATGTATGATTAGGCAATAGGCAGCTGTATTATCCGGTATGTTTTCATTTGTTTCAAATTCAAGTCGAATATCAACATTTCCAGATTTTAATGTTTCACTTTGATGTGAACAATCTATTACAACCAAAGGCGCTGTTTTAAGGAACTCATGCGGCGAAAATACTGGCTCGCACGGCCGCTCATAGAAAGAGAGCTGGAATTGCGTGTACATCTCATACAACATTGCCCAATGATTATTCTTAATGTTTAAATTAAGGTTATCATACGGAAACATCTCCGAATTTAGATATAACTTGATATTCGTTAGATGACAATGATCAAATTTACTCATATCTTTATTAAATTTATTTTTTCTATCCGTCTGTAGACCAAAAATTATGAAACGCGGTGTCTCTAGTTGTGTACTAGTCTTAATAGGCCAAGAATGTCGTTGAGTCTTCTGAAGCATTGGAAATTCATGAAGTTCCCAGCTGCGGAACGCCATTTCCAAATTGACACTTTTTTCCATATACTTCATTAGCATAAGTCGCTCAGCGTCAGCCACCGAAATGTGTGGAATCTTCCAATGAACTTTGCTCAGCTCAATTTTCATATTCTCATTCTCAACACTGTTTTCAATAGCATTCAAATCGGAACTACTTCTTATCAGCACTAATTCTTGTTGTACATGCAGGATGATTTTCTTGAAGTCCTCGCAGAATCCCAAAAGCATACTCAGAGGAATACACACATTGAAATTTCCTTGATCATCGACAATTTGTTTTGTATTATCTGCTGATGGTGACCATCCAGCGTTTTGCAAACGTTTACTTTCATTTGTGTTATACGAAACGTAAGCTTTCATCGTAGAAGTTATTCCAGGATTTCGAACCCGATCTATTACTATACCTCCAATTTCATATCGAATTTCACTGAATATGAAGGCAAATGCATTGTTAACTAATTTAGCTGTCTTTGAAACTTTGTTGTCATGTGTGAGGAGTTTACCCTCAATATATAATAAACTGTTCCAGGGCAAAGTGTACAGATCCTGTTGTTGAATAGGAATGCGAATTTCATCGTTATTATTCAAAGTTGTAGAGGCATAAGGCTGGTGCGTATGTTTCTCAGCATGGCTGATTGAGTCGTCAAATAGAGCTTTTTCAGTTACACTCAGTATATTAACATTCATTTTGATGGACACAAAGTATGAAATTAGCAGATTTCTTGAACTGTACTCCAAACCACACGACAATAGCTTTAATTCGCTTCTTCTTCTTATCCAGTTCGAGTATTGAATCCTAATGATTCCAGGAACTGTTTATTGATAGATGTTAACCCTCTGGCAACTGTCCTATTAATGGAGCTATGAGGATTGCTCGGATTATTTATATGTTTACCAATTGAATTATTGAATTTGATCCCCATTTTGTCTCTTAAGGTGTAGTCTGACCGTTAAG
This sequence comes from Dromius quadrimaculatus, assembly GCA_963989225.1. Lineage (NCBI taxonomy): Eukaryota > Metazoa > Arthropoda > Insecta > Coleoptera > Carabidae > Dromius > Dromius quadrimaculatus. The sequence goes on from OZ022326.1 coordinate 29,740,252, forward strand.
ACTTCTCCTCTGAAATTGATCAAGTTACCGTCCTGGTCGACTATTTTAAGAGTTAAGGAGTTTATTATACGATTGTTGATTGGTAGATAGATTATCTGACTGGGAATTTCAATGATTTTGAAGCCTGGCGGAACTTGGGGGAAGAATTCATGTATAATATGCACATTCTTGCTATTTGAATACGAGTTTGTAGTTATGCTGCACTCAATACATATAGCATTAACCCTTATGATTGATACTGGATTGTCAGATTCATGAGGGTGATTGGCCTGAAGTTTTCGCGATTTAAAACCCAATATATCCCGAGGTGAATCATCTAAGGTAAAATCTATCACATTATTACTCTCAATTTCACATTTAAGCGTGTTGTTGTTAGCTTCGATGTTTAACTTGGTACCTGCATCCAATTTTTCATTCAAATATTTGTTTATATCGGCCAGCTCATAAGAACCTTCTGGAATTGTTATGATCTTATCGCCAATACTGAACTTATTGTTTTTTTCATCGATATTTGGGATCGCATTATAAACTTCGAAGCTTATCAGGCCAAGAAGATATTCTGATTCATCATCGAGTATAATTGGTGGATAAAAAGATTGATTGATGATTGAGTTATCCCCGAAGAATGTGAATGTGTAAGACATGACGGCTAACTGAACACTGAACTATAATTGCACTTGCTCATATAGAAATGCTAAGCACAAATGTCCGCATTTTACACTATTAAAGGACTGATATCTACTATAATTATAAAGGATAGTACTACACTTTCCGAAATAATCAACAAGTTCTTTCGGTGGCACTAGGTTTCCAAAACTGTCAAAGTATTTTATTAAATTATTACGCTTTATATAGGCCACCCAGTGTGTACCTGACCTATAGCTATCATCTAAATTGACAATTGCACATTCGTTACAATTTATTTTCTTGGGTAATTTATCTCTCATAAAAACACCTCTGAAACATGGGATTTTTAGTTGTTTAGCATATTTCTCAATATCAATGTTACTCAGGGCACGCGATGGTAATTTCAATGGTAGTTTTTTGACTGATTCAGATACAGACCAAGACCTTTGCGATATGGTTTCAAGTAGAGACCCTTTCCCAACGCGATGGATTCCATGATCTTATTGTGACGTTCAGATTCTTTCAAATGCTCAGCTGCTGCTCGTGCATCATTCACAGCCTTAGCGATGCCCGCTGCTCCACCACTAAGCGCGCCTAAAGCGCTCAGACCGGCAAAAATTGGTATTAACGGTAAGAAACCTCCCGATTTTGGAACGGGTATTACCCTAGGACTTTTGATTCGCCTCTTGATTCTCTTAACAGTTCGCAAAGCAATTTTAGCTGACTTGTTCAGATCAGACTTGGAGTTTTTAGATTTTATGGCTTTTCGCACGCGACTTATAGCATTACGAAACGACAGACTTGATGATTTTCTCACCATCTTTATGATTATTTAAAGCAGACACGTCTAGCTGTGACAACAGTCAACGATAGACTGTGTTAGAGTCATGTTCTATGCTTAATTTATACAATCATGCAAACGGTGAAACAAAACTGTAACATTGAAGTGAAAAATTATGATTTCAATGATATCGTTGTTGAACGGCGTCATAGCACATTGCTGCCAAATATAATTCGGTGCATTATAGCTGGTCCAAGTGGTGCTGGCAAGACAAATATAATGATTGCACTGCTAGAGGATGAGAATGGATTATGTTTCTCAAATGTCTATATCTATTCAAAATCATTGTTCCAGCCGAAATATGTGTACTTGAGGATGTTATTGGAACCGATTGAAGAAATTGGATTCAACGCATATAATGAGAACTCAGAAATTATCAGACCTGATGATGCAAAATGTGATTCTGTATTTATATTTGACGATGTTGCTTGTGATGACCAAAATGTGATCAGAGAGTTCTTCAGCATGGGTCGACATAAAAAAATAGACTGCTTCTATCTCTGTCAGAGCTACACTAGGATTCCGAAACATCTAATACGTGATAACGTGAATTTTATAATATTATTCAAGCAATATGATTTGAATCTACGACATGTATATATGGATCATGTTAATACAGATTTTACGTATGAGCAATTCAAAAACTTGTGTTCGTTTTGCTGGCTCGATAAGTACGGTTTTCTTGTGATTGACAAGGACAGTAATATTGACAGAGGGCGCTATCGCAAAGGATTTGATCAGTTCATAATATATAGCAAAGATCTTAGCTAACACCATCATTTACGTGGTGACTATCATCAGAGCTGTATATCAGTTCATCAGACCTGTTCATCAGTTCATCAGAGCTGTTCAAAGCGGTTCAAAAGCTGTTTATCAGTTCATCAGACCTGTTCAAGAGCTGTTTATCAGTTCAACAGACCTGTTCAAAGCGGTTCAAAAGCTGTTTATCAGTTCATCAGACCTGTTCAAAGCGGTTCAAGAGCTGTTTATCAGTTCATCAGAGCTGTTCATCGGTTCATCAGAGCTGTTCAAAAGCTGTTGGAACTGGCTATGTTAAATTCTTCAGTTTTCATCGTTATTGCTGAGCTGGTTATTCTCATAATATCTATTATTCAAACACTCTTAATTTGTCTGGTTTAATCATGGATCCACGTTTGACGAGAGATATCATAAAAACTAGGAACATTGTGAGACAGAAGCTCAAAAATCTTAAACTTGGTGCCTTGCAAACAGAAGCTAAATTACAAACTCAGTATAAGCCAATAATCAAATCTTTACAGAATATTGTAGGTAACTTGCCCGTGATAAAACAGGAAATTAAAAGTGAGCCTAAAGTGGAGAAGGAAGAAGAAGAAGAAGTAGGTGAAACTGTAAAAGAAGACCTGACCGGCCCTAAATTTTTGGAAACAAATGTCATAGCCGAGACAGGCAATGAAGATGAAGTGTTTGAAGAACCATCCATAACTAGAGAAGATATATTAAATTTAACACAGGAACCCTCATTCCGGGAGTATTTAGATCAATATGATCCATTACCCAGGCAATATGTTGAAGAAATGTTAACTGACCAAAGTGATTCATTTGATCATAGATATGGTGTACGCCATGATGTTGAGAGCGACAAGTTTTTCATTGGTAACTCTGAGATTAAAATTGATGGTAAAGATTTAATCGTAAATAATATAAAATATACGGGAACACCAGGTCTCTACGAACTAGTATTCAAAAAACAGCCATTGGGTTATACTCAAACCGATCGCGAGAATTACGTTGATATTGTTAAAAGGACTAACGCTGCACGCCGCCATTATAGTGAATCAGAACAAGTTGCTGGCTCAAAATCATATAAATATACAAATATAATTGGACCTCTGCTGGAAACGCGTAAAAGGATTGTCTCAGCCCCCAAACGGTTTGGTCTAAAGTATGCCAAAGGCTATTTTAAAAAATTCAATGACAAACCTGTTGACTACATATATTGGAACGATATCAATGAGTTGGTTGATAGACTACGTCTGTTAATAGCGTCACGAGATGCCGGCCATTCTGGACATGATAATGAAATTATTTCAATAATTGAAGAATTAAAAGAGGCTGACGTTATCGAATAGTGTCATTCTAACAATGTCTCTGGACAAGTTTGGTTCTCATATTGAGCATTATAAAACTAGAAAATATATTGATAGAAGAATTACTGGCTTCAGTAAGGAGTTACTTGCGAATAGAATCAGAATTGATGAGCTCAAGCCTCAGCTGGAGAAAAATATCAAAGGCCACACTCAAATTGAGATATCCAATTTCATTAAGAGTTTAAGAACCATCACCCTGATCAATTTGACGCTGGCTCTCAAGAAAGACATCTATGAGGTTCTAAATAGCCCTGATCATTCACACTATAATTTGCCAGTTTCTGGGAGAATTCTCCAAATCAAAGTGGATAATTCAAAAGCATTTCTCAACTATCGTATTAATGATACTACTCGTGTCTCAGATCTCACTAAGCGAGATATCGTTAGTGGTGATAAATTGAAAATTTATCCTACTTCTGTAGGCACTCAGTTTCCTGAATTACATTTGGAATTGATAATAGAAACTCCGGTATATAATGTCAAAAATTAAACGACAAGTTGTGGATGAACTACACAAACCAGCTCGCATCAATTTCCCAAGACGGAGTGTAATTGTTAAAGGACTAAATGATCTTTTTCAAGCTGATTTAGTTGAGATGATCCCTTATTCTAGAGTCAATAGAGGACACCGATACATTTTAGTTGTGTTAGACGTCTTTTCTAAGTATTTGTGGACAAAACCTCTGAAAAATAAATCAGGTCTTGAAGTTACATCGGCTATGCAAAGAATACTGCAAAAACGAATTCCTAAAAATTTACAAACAGATCTGGGGCGTGAATTTTACAACCAAAGCTTCCAACGTTTAATGGAAAAACATAATATAAACCACTATTCAACGTTCAGTACTACGAAAGCATCTATGGCTGAACGAGTAATACGCACTTTGAAGTCGATGATTTGGAAAGAATGTAGCCTACAGGGAAATTATAAGTGGTTGAATCTACTACCAAAATTAACTGCAAAGTATAACACAACAAAACATCAAACTATCCATATGCGACCGAATGATGTGAATAAAAAGAATGAAAAATTACTTCTTAACAGTGTTTATAGTCGAATAAAGATGTCTGGTACCGCAAAGTTTAAAGAGGGTGACTATGTACGCATTAGTAAATACAGAAAAGCTTTCGATAAATCATACAAACCAAACTGGTCGAATGAAATCTTCATCATTCAAAAAGTTCAACTTACGGATCCAGTAACCTACATTCTTAAAGATCTAGCTGGTCAAGTTATAAAAGGCGGTTTTTATGGTTATGAATTGCAAAGAGTTGCGTATCCTGACGTTTATCTAGTGGAGAAAGTGTTGAAGCGGAGAGGGGATGAGTTATATGTAAAATGGCTGGGCTTTGATAATAGGCACAATAGCTGGATACATAAGAGCAACGTTGAATAATATTTGGACTCATTTTATGATTGAAATTCGAATAAATAACATGTCTGTAATGATAGCCGACTTACAGGGTTTTCAAGTCTATGATGATGATGATAAAGTTAAATTCATCTGTAAGGAAATTGCTGTCTTAGACATGCACACTGATCTTTGCAGATCGAAAATATTCCTACCCCCTTATTCTTGGTCTAAATTGAATACTAAAAGCAAAAAGACTGTTTTATGGTTGTCTAGTAAACACCACAGTCTAGACTGGCAATCCGGAAATACAGATTACTGCTATTTGGAGAATATTGTTCAAGCTATGCTGAGAAACGCTTCTAAAGTATACGTCAAAGGAAATGAAAAATTAAAGTGGTTGAAAGAGATATTGGGATCGAAGGCATTAGATATTATGAATATAGAGCAGTTAGGCTGTCCATCTTTGAAAGAGCTCTGTGAACCCTCAAAATTAAATTCATGTGACTCACATAGCAAAAATTGTGCCTTAAAAAATGTTCATATATTGAAAGATTGGTATAAACAACGATTCACACCTCTTAATTCATTTAAAAAATTCTATGAATGTGGTATTTTACACTTCATGTTAGAAGAAGAAATTGCCTGCATGTCAATGGAGTTTATCATGGCTTTTGCACCACGTCAAATTGATGATCAATGGAACAAGTTCCCCCAAGAATGGCGAGATAATAGAAAATTTCAAGAATATAGACGCTGCACCGAACATTGTTTGACGACCTCTGAGGATCAAGTTGGCAATTCATTCCCATTGAAGAAAAATTGTTTTAAATGTAATATTGTATTGTAATATTTGATACTTGAGAATAAACTGTTTTAATAAATTTGATGTGTTTTATTCAGACCCCTGAATAAGTAAAACAGGAAGTTTGCATTAATTATTTTATTTCATTAGACCAATACAGAACCTTCAAATTCTTGACTTATAAACAGGTTTCATACAATTAATTTTATAGTTTAACATCTAACATCAACTACAGAGCATCAGAACTATTCGTATTCCAAAAGATAAATCAACCAAATGATGCAATATTTAATACTTAAAAATAAACTCCTTCAAGAATTTGATGTGTTTTATTCACACCCCTGGGGATTTTCACATAAATAAAACAGGAAGTTTGCATTAACTACTTTATTACATTAAACCAATGGCATTACATAACATTCAAATTCTCAATTAATGTACAGGTTTCGTTCGTTTAATTCTATTTTGTAATACAGATATTAATATTGGTTCATAAAAATTCTTAATTTTAAATTGAAAGCGAGCTCTGTCTATGGCTACTTGCATCCAAACATTCTTTCTTGCTGCCCTGTATGCAAATGTCCAGGTGTGCATGTGATAAATTTGAATACTGTCACTGAACCGCACTTTCATTTTTTCAGGTCTAAAACTTCGACACTTTTAATTAATTCTCGCATTACACAGTAATTGTTGATATCATTCTTCAACAGCTGAAGCTTTAACAAATACTTATTGATTTCACTTCTTATATTGTTTTTGTTGACTTTTCTGCGCACTGAAGGCTTATAAATCACCATCTTCATTGTCCGTCTTTGCATTCGATCGTCATTCAGAGTGAGCTGTTAGTTGAATGTTCTAAATTGCCATCTGCACCATCTTTTTAAGCGGAAGTGAATTCGATATCGACAACTTTTTCACTTTTCCCTTTGGATGTGATGTACAGTTTTCCAGCGGTTGCTTGCTTGTTCAAATCAATTATATCTTCATCGGTCAGTTGGTTGAATCTTGCACCAAGGAAAAGGATGTTAGTTGTCAACTCCAGAACTATCTTCTCTCCAAATGTTGTTGACACGCGCCGACAGTTATTGACTTTGTATTTTTTACCCTTCTTCAGGTTACTTAGTGAAATTGGTTCTTTCACCTGAGCGATTTGATTCATCTTTTGGAATAAAGCCATTTTGATGCTTTGTAGTTGAAGTCAGATATTAAACTAATCTGCAAAGAGCAAAGTGATATTTTTATACTAAAATAATTTCTCCCACTCTAGAAAAACTTTGAATACGGGTTAACGGTTTTACTTTGATGAAACTGTACTTTCAACCCCAAAATTAAGATTTGCAAAGATGTTGGCACGGCTGTTTGTTTGTGTTGCTATAATAAAATTTATTCGTGCAGTCCATCTCATATGACGATTATTGCAACAGCTTATTCAATAACGTATCAATTGTCAAACCACAAATATTAATTAGATCCCAAAAACATAATGTATATACCATAAAACAGAATAAATTAGCTTTAAGTTCTTTTGACGATAAACGAATAGTAAATTACATTTTTCCTGAGACATACCCTCATGGTTACACTTTGAGTTCATAAGTATAACTTGTAAATACTGAAAATAAATGCATTGAATCATATTGTTTGTATTATTTATCCCATTTCAAATATCCTAAGTTGAACACCATTGTGAATAGACTAGCGCTAGGTATAGTATGTTCAAACACACACTACCGTCTTGAAATTTTATCGTGGCTGCGGTGACGGGCTAGCCGAGCAGCGGTACGTGTGACCTACAGCCGCAGCTTCAGGTATAGTATGCTCAGCGGCAAAGAGGATCAAGAATAAAATTTAACTTCAAGATCTGCAAAATATTGATCGCACCCGCATATGACCACATGTTAATTATGCACCCCATCGCTGGGTCAGGGTTGAATGCACCCTGGGGTCATGGCACACGGCGGCGGCGGCGGGGCCAAGGTGAGGCGGCGGCGGCGGCGGCAAAAGCCCGGTGATCTGACGGTCTCGTTGTCCGCGAGAGCCACCGCGATTGCCGACTAGCCGAACAGCAAAAGTGCGGTGATGGCGGCCATTTTGAAATATGAGCCCGTAGCCCCCCTGCTTATCTACTTCCATCGACAAAAACATCGTATCTCGTGTTTTCAGAGCGTTATCTGCAGTTATATGAAGTTTGGAATGAGTCAAAATTACCACATTCTGAGCATTTTCAAAGTATCGCAAATCACATAAATCTATCCTATACAACTTATACGCATGAATCCGTCCTCAAATGCACAAAATTTCGCGTTTCCAGCAAATTATCAGCGGTTTTTCTGAGTCTAGTTGAGAAATTTTTGATTCTGTAAATCTGCTCAGAAGCAAGATTTTGCCTCAAAAATATGTTATAAGGCAGAATCTAGCATCGAATACATCATATTTCCTGTTTTTAGAGTGCTATTTCCAGTTTTACAAACTTTGGAATAAGTCGAGATCACGCTTTCCCGTGCAGATTTTCACAATCAAAAAGTTCATATCCCTATTCAGGACCTCATAATATGTATGAATCTATCGACGAAAACATCGTATCTCGTGATTTCAGAGCGCTATCTGCGGTTATATGAAGTTTGAAATAAGTCAGAATTACCACATTCTGAGCAGTTTCAAAGTATCGCAAATCACATAAATCTGTCCAATACAACATAATACGCATGAATCCGTCCTCAAATGCACAAAATTTTGCGTTTCCAGCGAGTTATCAGCGTTTTTCTCGAGTCTCGTTGAGAAATTTTTGAATCTGTGAATCTGCTCAGAAGCAAGATTTTGCCTCAAAAATGCGTTATATGGCAGAATCTAGCACCAAATACATCATATTTCGTGTTTTTAGAGTGCTTTCTGCAGTTTTACAAACTTTGGAATGAGACGAAATCACGCTTTTCCGCGCAGATTTTCACAATGAAAAAGTTTATATTCCAATCCAGGACCTCATAATATGTATGAATCCATCGACAAGAACATTGTATCTCGTGTTTTCAGAGCGCTATCTGCAGTTATATGAAGTTTGAAATAACTCAGAATTACCACATTCTGAGCAGTTTCAAAGTATCGCAAATCACATAAATCTATCCAATACAACATAATACGCATCAATCCGTCCTCAAATGCACAAAATTTTGAGTTTCCAGCGAGTTATCAGCGTTTTTTCTAAGTCTCGTTGAGAAATTTTTGAATCTGTAAATCTGCTCAGAAGTGCTTCAAAAATGCGTTATGTGGCAGAATCTAGCACCAAATACATCATATTTCGTGTTTTTAGAGGGCTATTTGCAATTTTACAAACTTTGGAATAAGTCGAGATCACACTTTTCCGCGCAGATTTTCACAATCAAAAAGATCATATTCCTATCCAGGACCTTATAATATGTATAAATACATCGACAAAACATCGTATCTCGTGTTTTCAGAGCGCTATCTGCAGTTATATGAAATTTGAAATAAGTCAAAATTACCACAATCTGAGCAGTTTCAAAGTTCCGCAAATCACATAAATCTATGCAATACAACGTAATAGGCATGAATCCGTCCTCAAATGCAAAAACTCTTGCGTTTCCAGCGAGTAATCAGCGTTTTTTCTGATTCTTGTTGAGGAATTTTTGATTCTGTAAGTCTGCTCAGAAGCAAGATTTTACTTCAAAAATGCGTTATATGGCAGAATCTTGCACCAAATACATCATATTTCGTGTTCTTAGAGTGCAATTTGCAGTTTTCAAACTTTGGAATAAGTCGAGATCACGCTTTTCCGCGCAGATTTTTACAATCAAAAAGTTCATATTCCTATCCAGGACCTCATAATATGTATGAATCTATCGACAAAAACATCGTATCCCGTGTTTTCAGAGCGCTATCTGCAGTTATATGAAGTTTGAAATAAATCATAATTACCACATTCTGACCATTTTAAAAGAATCGCAAATCACATGAATCTATCCAATACAACAAAATACGCATGAATCCGTCCTCAAATGCACAAAATTTTGCGTTTCCAGCGAGTTATCAGCGTTTTTTCTAAGTCTCGTTGAGAAATTTTTGAATCTGTGAATCTGCTCAGAAGCAAGATTTTGCTTCAAAAATGCGTTATATGGCAGAATCTAGCACCAAATACATCATATTTCGTGTTTTTAGAGTGCTCTCTGCAGTTTTACAAACTTTGGAATAAGACGAAATCACGCTTTTCCGCGCAGATTTTCACAATGAAAAAGTTCATATTTCAATCCAGGACCTCATAATATGTATAAATCCATCGACAAGAACATCGTATCTCGTGTTTTCAGAGCGCTATCTGCAGTTATATGAAGTTTGAGATAAGTCAAATTTACCACATTCTGAGCAGTTTCAAAGTATCGCAAATCACATAAATCTATCCAATACAACATAATACGCATCAATCCGTCCTCAAATGCAAAAAATTTTGAGTTTCCAGCGAGTTATCAGCGTTTTTTCTAAGTCTCGTTGAGAAATTTTTGATTCTGTAAATCTGCTCAGAAGTGCTTCAAAAATGCGTTATGTGGCAGAATCTAGCACCAAATACATCATATTTCGTGTTTTTAGAGTGCTGTTTGCAATTTTACAAACTTTGGAATAAGTCGAGATCACGCTTTTCCGCGCAGATTTTCACAATCAAAAAGTTCATATTCCTATCCAGGACCTTATAATATGTATAAATACATCGACAAAACATCGTATCTCGTGTTTTCAGAGCGCTATCTGCAGTTATATGAAATTTGAAATAAGTCAAAATTACCACAATCTGAGCAGTTTCAAAGTTCCGCAAATCACATAAGCACAAAATTTTGCGTTTCCAGCGAGTTATCAGCGTTTTTTCTGAGTCACGTTGAGAAATTTTTGATTCTGTAAATCTGCGCAGAAGCAAGATTTAGCTTCAAAAATGCGTTATATGGCAGAATATAGCACCAAATACATCATATTTTGTGTTTTTAGAGTGCTATTTGCAGTTGTACGAACCATGGAATAAGTCGAAATCACGCTTTTCCGCGCAGATTTTCACAATCAAAATGTTCATATTCCTATCCAGGACCTCATAATATGTATGAATCTATCGACAAGAACATATTATCTCGTGTTTTCAGAGCGCTACCTGCAGTTATATCAAGTTTGATTTAGGTCAAATTAACCACATTCTGAGCAGTTTCAAAGTATCGCAAATCACATAAATCTATCCAATAAAACATAACACGCATGAATCCGTCCTCAAATGCACAAAATTTTGCGTTTCCAGCGAGTTATAAGCGTTTTTTCTGAGTCTTGTTGAGAAATTTTTGATTCTGTGAATCTTCTCAGAAGCAAGATTTTGCTTCAGAAATGCGTTATATGGCAGAATCTAGCACCAAAAACATCATATTTCATGTTTTCAGAGTTCTATTTGCAGTTTTACAAACTCTGGAATAAGTCGAAATCACGCTTTTCCGCGCAGATTTTCTCGATCAAAAAGTTCATATTCCTATCCAGGACCTCATAATATGTATGAATCTATCGCCAAAAGCATCGTATCTCGTGTTTTCAGAGCGCTATCTGCAGTTATATGAAGTTTGTAAAGAGTCAAAATTACCATATTCTGAGCAGTTTCAAAGTATCGCAAATCACATAAATCCATCCAATACAACATTATACACATGAATCCGTCCTCAAATGCACAAAATTCTGCGTTTCCAGCAAGTTATCAGCGCTTTTTTTGAGTCTCGTTGAGAAATTTTTGATTCTGTAAATATGCTCAGAAGCAAGATTTTGCTCCAAAAATGCGTTATATGGTAGAATAGAAATAAATCATATTCCGTGTTCTAAGAGTGCTATTTGCAGTATTACGAACTTTGGAATAAGTCGAAATCACGCTTTTCCGCGCAGATTTTCACAATCAAAAAGTTCATATTTGGGATAGGTCCAGGACCTCATAATATGTATGAATCTATCTACAAAAACATCGTATCTTGTGTTTTCAGAGCGCTATCTGCAGTAATATGAAGTTTGAAATAAGTCAAAATCACCACATTATGAGCAGTTTCAAAGTATCGCAAATCACATAAATCTATCCAATACAACATAATACGCATGAATCCGTCCTCAGATGCAAGAAGTTTTGCGTTTCCAGCGAGTTATCAGCGTTTTTTCTGAGTCTCGTTGAGAAATTTTTGAATCTGTGAATCTGCTCAGAAGCAAGATTTTGCTTCAAACATGCGTTATATAGCAGAATCTAGCACCATATACATCATATTTTGTGTTTTGAGAGTGCTATTCACAGTTTTACAGAATTTGGAATGAGTCGGGATCTCTCCCGCGCAGATTTTCACAATCAACAAGTTGATATTCCTATCCAGGACCTCATAATATGTATGAATCCATCAACAAAAACATCGTATATATATATGAAGTTTGAAATTACTCAAAATTACCACATTCTGAGCAGTTTCAAAGTATCGCTAATCACATAAATCTATCCAATAAAACATAACACGCATGAATCCGTCCTCAAATGCACAAAATTTTGCGTTTCCAGCGAGTTATCAGCGTTTATCCTGAGTCTCGTTGATGAATTTTTGATTTTGTAAATCTGCTCAGAAGCAAGATTTTGCTTAAAAAATGCGTTATATGGCAGAACCTAGCATCAAATACATCATATTTCTTGTTTTTAGAGTGCTATTTGCTGTTTTATAAACTTTGGAATAGGTCAAGATCAAGCTTTTCCGCGCAGATTTTCACAATCAAAAAGTTAATATTCCTATCCAGGCCCTTATGATATGTATGAATCTATCGACAAAAACATCGTATTTCGTTTTTCATAGCGCTATCTGCAGTTATATGAAGTTTGAAATAAGTCAAAATTACCACATTCTGTGCAGTTCCAAAGTATCGCAAATAACATAAATCTTTCCAATACAACATAATACGCATGAATCCGTCCTCAAATGCACAAAATTTTGCAATTCCAGCGAGTTATCAGCGTTTTTTCTGAGTCTCGTTGAGAAATTTTTGATTCTGTGAATCTGCTCAGAAGCCAGATTTTGCTTCAAAAATGCGTTATATGGCAGAATCTAGCATCGAATACATCATATTTCGTGTTTTTAGAGTGCTAAATGCAGTTTTACAAACTTTGGAATAAGTCGAGATCACGCTTTTCCGCGCAGATTTTCACAATCAAAAAGTTATTATTCCTATCCAAGACCACATAATATGTATAAATCTATCGACAAAAACATCGTATCTCATGTTTTCAGAGCGCTATCTGCAGTTATATGAAGTTTGAAATAAGTTTAAATTACCACATTGTGAGCAGTTTCAAGGTATCGCAAATCACATAAATCTATCCAATACAACATATTACGCATGAATCCTTCCTCAAATGCACAGAATTCTGCGTTTCCAGCGGGTTATCAGCGTTTTTTGTGAGTCTCATTGAGAAGTTTTTGATTTTGTGAATCTGCTCAAAAATAAGATTTTGCTTTGAAAATGCGTTATATGGCAGAATATAGCATCGAATACATCATATTTTGTGTTTTTAGAGTGCTATTTGCAGTTTTACAAACTTTGGAATAAGTCAAGATCAAGCTTTTCCGCGCAGATTTTCACAATCAAAAAGTTAATATTCCTATCCAGGACCTCATGATATGTATAAATCTATCGACATGAACATCGTATCTCGTGTTTTCAGAGCGCTATCTGCAGTTATATGAAGTTTTAAATAAGTCAAAATTACCACATTCTGAGCAGTTTCAAAGTATCGCAAATCACATAAATCTATCCAATACAACATATTACGCATGAATTCGTCCTCAAATGCACAAAATTTTGCGTTTCCAGCGAGTTATCAGCGTTTTTTCTGAGGCTCGTTGAGAAATTTTTGATTCTGTAAATCTGCTCAAAAGCAAGATTTTGCTTCAAAAATGCGTTATATGGTAGAGTCTAGCATCGAATACATCATATTTAGTGTTTTTAGAGTGCTATTCGCAGTTTCACAAACTTTGGAATGAGTCGAGATCACGCTTCTCCGCGCCGATTTACACAATCAAAAAGTTCATATTCCTATCCAGGACCTCATAATATGTATGAATCTATCGACAAAATCATCGTATCTTGTGTTTTTAGAGCGCTATCTGCAGTTATATGAAGTTTGAAATAAGTCAAAATTACCACATTCTGAGCAGTTTCAAAGTATCGCAAATCACATAAATCTATCCAATACAACATAATACGCATGAATCCGTCCTCAAATGCACAAGATTCTGCGTTTCCAGCGAGTTATCAGCGTTTTTTCTGAGTCTTGTTGAGAAATTTTTGATTCTGTAAATCTGCTTAGTAGCAAGATTTTGCTTCAAAAATGCGTTTTGTGGCAGAACATAGCATCAAATACATCATATTTCGTGTTTTTAGAGTGCTATTTGCAGTTTTACAAACTTTGGAATAAGTCAAGATCTCGCTTTTCCGCGCAGATTTTCATAATCAAAAAGTTGATATTGCTATCCAGGACCTCATGATATATATGAATCTATCGACAAAAAAATCGTATCTCGCGTTTTCACAGCGCTATCTGCAGTTATATGAAGTTTGGAATAAGTCAAAATTACCACATTCTGAGCAGTTTCAAAGTATCGCAAATCACATGAATCTATTCAATATAACATAATACAAATAAATCCGTCCTCAAATGAACAAAATTTTGCGTTTCCAGCGGGTTATCAGCGTTTTTTCTGAGTCTTGTTGGGAAATTTTTATTCTGTAAATCTGCTCAGAAGCAAGATTTTGCTTCAAAAATGCGTTATATGGCAGAATCTAGCACCAAATACATCTTATATCGTGTTATTAGAGTGCTATTTGCAATTTTACAAACCTTGGAATAAGTCGAAATCACGCTTTTCCACGCAGATTTTCACAATCAAAATATTCATATTCCTATCCAGGACCTCATAATATGTATGAATCTATCGACAAGAACATATTATCTCGTGTCTTCAGAGCGCTATCTGCAGTTATATAAAGTTTGATTTAAGTCAAAATAACCACATGCTGAGCAGTTTCAAAGTATCGCAAATCACATAAATCTATCCAGTAGAACATAACACGCATGAATCCGTCCTCAAATGCACAAAATTTTGCGTTTCCAGCGTGTTATCAACGTTTCTTCTGAGTCTTGTTGAGAAATTTTTGATTTTGTGAATCTGCTCAGAAGCAAGATTTTGCTTCAAGAATGCGTTATAAGGCAGAATCTAGCACCAAAAACATCATATTTCATGTTTTTAGAGTGCTATTTGCAGTTTTACAAACTTTAGAAGAAGTCGAAATCACGCTTTTCCGCGAAAATTTTCACGATCAAAAACATCATATTCCTATCCAGGATCTCATAGTATGTATGAATCTATCGACAAAAGCATCGTATCTTGTGTTTTCAGAGCGCTATCTGCAGTTATATGAAGTTTGAAATGAGTCAAAATTACCATATTCTGAGCAGTTTCAATGTATCGCAAATCACATAAATCTATCCAATACAACATAATACGCATGAATCCGTCCTCAAATGCACAAAATTTTGCGTTTCCAGCGAGTTATCAGCGCTTTTTTTGTGTCTCGTTGAGAAATTTTTGATTCTGTAAATATGCTCAGAAGCAAGATTTTGCTTCAAAAATGCGTTATATGGTAGAATATAGCATCAAATACATCATATTCTTTGTTTTTAGAGTGCTATTTGCAGTATTACAAACTTTGGTATAAGTCAAAATCACGCTTTTCCGCGCAGATTTTCACAATTAAAAAGTTCATATTTAAGATAGGTTCAGGACCTCATAATATGTATGAATCTATCTAAAAGAGCATCGTATCTCGTGTTCTCAGAGCGCTATCTGCAGTAATATGAAGTTTGAAATAAGTCAAAATCACCACATTCTGAGCAGTTTGAAAGTATCGAAAAACACATAAATCTATCCAATACAACATAATACGCATGAATCCGTCCTCAAATGCACAAAATTTTGCGTTTCCAGCGAGTTATCAGCGTTATTTCTGAGTCTCGAAGAGAAATTTTTGATTCTGTAAATCTGCTCAGAAGCAAGATTTTGCTTCAAAAATGCGTTATATGGCAGAACCTAGCTTCAAATACATCATATTTTGTGTTTTTAGAGTGCTATTTGCAGTTTTAAAAACTTTGGAATAAGTCGAAATCACGGTTTTCCGCGCAGATTTTCACAATCAAAAAGTTGATATTCCTATCCAGAACTTAATGATATATATGAATTTATCGACAAAAAAATCGTTTCTTGCGTTTCCAGAGCACTATCTGCGGTTATATGAAGTTTGAAATATGTCAAAATTACCACATTCTGAGCAGTTTCAAAGTATCGCAAATCACATAAATTTATTCAATGTAACATATTACGCATGAATCCGTCCTCAAATGCACAAAATTTTGCGTTTCCAGCGGTTATCAGCGTTTTTTCTGAGTCTCGTTGAGAAATCCTTGATTCTGTAAATCTGCTCAAAAGCAAGATTTTGCATCAAAAATGCGTTATATGGCAGAATCTAGCACCAAATACATCATATTTTGTGTTTTTAGAGTGCTATTTGCTGCTTTACAAACTTTGGAATGAGTCGAGATCACGCTTTTCCGCGCAGATTTTCACAATCAAAAAGTTCATATTCCTATCCAGAACCTCATAATATGTAGGAATCTATCGACAAAAACATCGTATCTTGTGTTTTCAGAGCGCTATCTGCAGTTATATGAAGTTTGAAATAAGTCAAAATTACCACATTCCGAGCATGTTAAAAGTATCGCAAATCACATAAATCTATTCAATACAACATAATACGCATGAATCCGTCCTCAAATGCAAAAAATTCTGCGTTTCCAGCGAGTTATCAGCGTTTTTCTGAGTCTTGTTGAGAAATTTTTGATTTTGTAAATCTGCTCAAAAGCAAGATTTTGCTTAAAAAATGCGTTATATGGCAGAATCTAGCACCAAATACGTCATATTTCGTGTTTTGAGAGTGCTGTTTGCCGTTTTACAAACTTTGGAATAAGTCGAGATCACGCTTTTCCGCGCAGATTCTTACAATCAAAAAGTTCATATTCCTATCCAGGACCTCATAATATGTATGAATCTATCGACTAAAACATCGTATCTCGTGTTCTTGAAGCGCTATCTGCAGTTATATGAAGTTTGAAATAAGTCAAAATTACCACATTCTGAGCAGTTTAGAGTATCGCAAATCACATAAATCTATCCAATAAAACATAACACGCATGAATCCGTCCTCGAATGCACAAAATTTTGCGTTTCCAGCGAGTTATCAGCGTTTTTTCTGAGTCACGTTGAAACATTTTTGATTCTGTGAATCTGCTCCGAAGCAAGATTTTGCTTTAAAAATGCGTTATATGGCAGAATCTAGCACCAAATACATCATATTTCGTGTTTTTAGAGTGCTATTTGCAGTTTTACAAACTTTGGAATAAGTTGAGATCACGCTTTTCCGCGCAGATTTTCACAATCAGAAAGTTCAATATCCTATTCAGGACCCCATATTATGTATGAATACATCGACAAAAACATCGTACCTCGCGTTTTCAGAGCGCTATCTGCAGTTATATGAAGTTTGAAATAAGTCAAAATTACCACATTCTGAGCAGTTTCAAAGTATCGCAAATCACATAAATCTATCCGATACAACATATTACCCATGAATGTGTCCTCAAATGCACAAAATTTTGCGTTTCCAGCGAGTTATCAGCGTTTTTTCTGAGTCACGTTGAGAAATTTTTTGATTCTGTAAATCTGCTCAGAGCAGGATTTTTCTTCAAAAATGCGTTATATGGCAGAATCTAGCACCAAATACATCATATTTTGTGTTTTTAGAGTGCTATTTGCAGTTTTACAAACTTTGGAATAAGTCGAGATCACGCTTTTCCTATCCAGGACCCCATAATATGTATGAATCCATCGACAAAAACATCGTATCTCGTGTTTTCAGAGCGCTATCTGCAGCTATATGAAGTTTGGAGTAAGTCAAAATTACCACATTCTCAGCAGTTCCAAAGTATCGCAAATCACATAAATCTATTCAATACAACATAATACGCATGAATCCGTCCTTAAATGCAAACTATTCTGCGTTTCCAGCGAGTTATCAGCGTTTTTTCTGAGTCTTGTCGAGGAATTTTTGATTCTGTTAATCTGCTCAAAAGCAAGATTTTGCTTCAAAAATGCGTTATATGGCAGAATCTACCACCAAATACGTCATATTTCGTGTTTTGAGAGTGCTATTTGCTGTTTTACAAACTTTGGAATAAGTCGAGATCACGCTTTTTCCGCGCAGATTTTCACAATCAAAAAGTTGATATTGCTATCCAGGACCTCATAATATGTATGAATCTATCGACAAAAACATCGTATCTCGTGTTTTCAGAGCGCTATCTGCAGTTATATGAAGTTTGAAATAAGTCAAAATTACCACATTCTGATCATTTTCAAAGTATCGCAAATCACATAAATCTATCCAATAAAACATAACACGCATGAATCCGTCCTCAAATGCACAAAATTTTGCGTTTCCAGCGTGTTATCAGCGTTTTTTCTGAGTCTTGTTGAGAAATTTTTTGATTCTGTGAATTTGCTCAGAAGCAAGATTTTGCTTCAAAAATGCGTTATATGGCAGAATCTAGCACCAAAAACATCATATTTCATGTTTTTAGAGTGCTATTCGCAGTTTTTACAAACTTTGGATTAAGTCGAGATCACGCTTCTCCGCGCAGATTTTCACGATCAAAAAGTTCATATTCCTATCTAGGATCTCATAATATGTATGGATCTATCAACAAAAGCATCGTAGCTCGTGTTTTCAGAGCGCTATCTGCAGTTATATGAAGTTTGAAATGAGTCAAAATTACCTTATTCTGCGCAGTTTCAAAGTATCGCAAATCACATAAATCTATCCAATACAACATAATACGCATGAACCGGTCGTCAAATGCACAAATTTTCGATTCCAGCGAGTTATCAGCGTTTTTTCTGAGTCTCGTTGAGAAATTTTTGATTCTGTAAATCTGCTCACAAACAAGATTTTGCTCCAAAAATGCGTTACATGGCAGAATCTTGCACTAAATACGTCATATTCCGTTTTCTGAGAGTGCTATTAGCAGTTTTACAAACTTTGGAATAAGTCGAAATCACGCTTTTCCGTGCAGATTTCCACAATCTAAAAGTTCATTTCCCTAACCAGGACCTCATAATATGTATGAATCTATCGACAAAAACATCGTATCTCGCGTTTTCAGAGCGCTATCTGCAGTTATATGAAGTTTGAAATAAGTCAATATTACCACATTCTGAGCAGTTCCAAAGTATCGCAAATCACATAAATCTATCCAATACAACATATTACGCATGAATCCGTCCTCAAATGCACAAAATTTTGCGTTTCCAGCGAGTTATCAGCGTTTTTTTCTGAGTCACGTTGAAAAATTTTTGATTCTGTTAATCTGCTCAGAAGCAAGATTTTGCTTCAAAAATGCGTTTTGTGGCAGAATCTGGCACCAAATACATCATATTTCGTGTTTTTAGAATGCTATTTGCAGTTTTACAAACTTTGGAATAAGTCGAGATCACGCTTCTCTGCGCAGATTTTCACAATCAAAAAGTTCATATTCCTATTCAGGACCCCATAATATGTATGAATCCATCGACAAAAACATCGTATCTTGCGTTTTCACAGCGCTATCTGCAGTTATATGAAGTTTGAAATAAGTCGAAATTACCACATTCTGAGCAGTTTCAAAGTATCGCAAATCACATACATCTATCCAATACAACATAATACGCATGAATCCGTCCCCAAATGCAAAAAATTCTGCGTTTCCAGCGAGTTATCAGCGTTTTTCCTTAGTCTTGTTGAGAAATTTTTGATTCTGTGAATCTGCTCACAAGCAAGATTTTGCTTCAAAAATGCGTTATGCAGAATCTAGCACCAAATACATCATATTTCCTGTTTTGCAGAGTGCTATTTGCAGTTTCACAAACTTTGGAATAAGTCGAGATCACGCTCTTCCGTGCAGATTTTCACAATCAAAAAGTTGATATTCCCATCCAGGACCTTATAATATGTATGAATCTCTCTAAAAAACATCGTATCTCGTGTTTTCAGAGCGCTATCTGCAGTAATATGAAGTTTGAAATAAGTCAAAATTACCACATTCTAAGCAATTTCAAAGTAACGCAAATCACATAAATCTATCCAATACAACATAATACGCATGAATCCGTCTTCAAATGCACAAAATTTTGCGTTTCCAGCGAGTTATCAGCGTTTTTTCTGAGTCTCGTTGAGAAACTTCTGATTCTGTTAATCTGCTCAGAAGCAAGATTTTGCTCCAAAAATGCGTTATATGGCAGAATCTAGCACCAAATACATCATATTTAGTGTTTTTAGAGTGCTATCTGCAGTTCTACAAACTTTGGAATAAGTCGAGATCACGCTTTTCCGCGTAGATTCTCACAATCAAAAAGATCATATTCCTATCCAGGACCTCATAATATGTATGAATCCATCGACAAAAACATCGTATCCCGTGTTTTCAGAGCGCTATCTGCAGTTATATGAAGTTTGAAATAAGTCAAAATTACCACATTCTGAGCAGTTTCAAAGTATCGCAAATCACATACATCTATCCAATACAACATAATACGGATGAATCCGTCCTCAAATGCAAAAAATTCTGCGTTTCCAGCGAGTTATCAGCGTTTTTCCTTAGTCTTGTTGAGAAATTTTTGATTCTGTAAATCTGCTCAGAAGCAAGATTTTGCTTCAAAAATGCGTTATGCAGAATCAAGCACCAAATACATCATATTTCCTGTTTTGCAGAGTGCTATTTGCAGTTTTACAAACTTTAGAATAAGTCGAGATCACGCTCTTCCGTGCAGATTTTCACAATCAAAAAGTTGATATTCCCATCCAGGACCTTATAATATGTCTGAATCTCTCTACAAAAACATCGTATCTCGTGTTTTCAGAGCGCTATCTGCAGTAATATGAAGTTTGAAATAAGTCAAAATTATCACATTCTAAGCAATTTCAAAGTAACGCAAATCACATAAATCTATCCAATACAACATAATACGCATGAATCCGTCTTCAAATGCACAAAATTTTGAGTTTCCAGCGAGTTATCAGCGTTTTTTCTGAGTCTCGTTGAGAAACTTTTGATTCTGTAAATCTGCTCAGAAGCAAGATTTTGCATCAAAAATGCGTTATATGGCAGAATCTAGCACCAGATACATCATATTTAGTGTTTTTAGAGTGCTATTTGCAGTTCTACAAACTTTGGAATAAGTCGAGATCACGCTTTTCCGCGCAGATTTTCACGAACAAAAAGTTAATATTCCTATCCAGGACCTCATAATATATATGAATCTATCGACAAAAACATCGTTTCTCGTGTTTTCAGAGCGCTATCTGTAGTTATATGAAGTTTGAAATAAGTCAAGATTACCACATTCTGAGCAGTTTCAAAGTATTGCAAATCACATAAATCTATCCAATACAACATAAAATGCAGGAATCCGTCCGCAAATGCACAAAATTTTGCGTTTCCAGCGAGTTATCAACGTTGTTTCGGAGTCTCGCTGAGAAATTTTTGATTCTGTAAATCTGCTCAAAAGCAAGATTTTGCTTCAAAAATGCGTTATATAGCTGAACCTAGCACCAAATATATCATATTCCGTGTTTTTAGAGTGCTATTTGCAGTTTCACAAACTCTGGAATAAGTCTAAAACACGCTTCTCCGCGCAGATTTTCACAATCAAAAAGTTCATATTCCAATCCAGGACCTCATAATATGTATAAATCAATCGACAAAAACTTCGTATCTCGTGTTTCCAGAGCGCTATCTGCAGTTATATGAAGTTTGAAATAAGTCAAGATTACCACATTCTGAGCAGTTTCAAAGTATCGCAAATCACATACATCTATCCAATACAACATAATACGATTGAATCCGTCCTCAAATGCAAAAAATTCTGCGTTTCCAGCGAGTTATCAGCGTTTTTCCTTAGTCTTGTTGAGAAATTTTTGACTCTGTAAATCTGCTCAGAAGCAAGATTTTGCTTCAAAAATGCGTTATGCAGAATCAAGCACCAAATACATCATATTTCCTGTTTTGCAGAGTGCTATTTGCAGTTTTACAAACTTTGGAATAAGTCGAGATCACGCTCTTCCGTGCAGATTTTCACAATCAAAAAGTTGATATTCCCATCCAGGACCTTATAATATGTCTGAATCTCTCTACAAAAACATCGTATCTCGTGTTTTCAGAGCGCTATCTGCAGTAATATGAAGTTTGAAATAAGTCAAAATTACCACATTCTAAGCAATTTCAAAGTAACGCAAATCACATAAATCTATCCAATACAACATAATACGCATGAATCCGTCTTCAAATGCACAAGATTTTGAGTTTCCAGCGAGTTATCAGCGTTTTTTCTGAGTCTCGTTGAGAAACTTTTGATTCTGTAAATCTGCTCAGAAGCAAGATTTTGCATCAAAAATGCGTTATATGGCAGAATCTAGCACCAGATACATCATATTTAGTGTTTTTAGAGTGCTATTTGCAGTTCTACAAACTTTGGAATAAGTCGAGATCACGCTTTTCCGCGCAGATTTTCACGAACAAAAAGTTAATATTCCTATCCAGGACCTCATAATATATATGAATCTATCGACAAAAACATCGTTTCTCGTGTTTTCAGAGCGCTATCTGTAGTTATATGAAGTTTGAAATAAGTCAAGATTACCACATTCTGAGCAGTTTCAAAGTATTGCAAATCACATAAATCTATCCAATACAACATGAAATGCAGGAATCCGTCCTCAAATGCACAAAATTTTGCGTTTCCAGCAAGTTTATCAACGTTGTTTCGGAGTCTCGCTGAGAAATTTTTGATTCTGTAAATCTGCTCAAAAGCAAGATTTTGCTTAAAAAATGCGTTATATAGCTGAACCTAGCACCAAAT